>VDFB02325779.1:0-289044 GCA_007258455.2 Sequoia sempervirens | reverse complement strand
ATAATTTTTATTCATAGACAGGTAACAAAATCTAAAAATTCTGATATTTTACACTAAAATTTTTTGGCATGCAACCACCCTTGCAAAAGAGAAGATAGTCTGAAGTTAATGACCCCAAAAAACACTTTAAAATACTAATTCCAAAACTTATTAAATTTTGATTTTACTATGATTTCCAATTGTTAAGACTCCTAAAATTAGAATATTGAACTTGATCACAAACTTCCTACAACAATGGAGGTAGCGAGCTAGTAAGAGCAAGTGACCCATTCCTAAGGAGCAACAAGTCAGAATCATCATTGCTAATGTCAATACAGATTTATCCTTTTAGTTAAAGATGCAATGTGTCACTTCTTATGGCGAGCTTATCCCTAGGGCCCTCAACATTGAGAGAGCCCTAATAAAAAACAATAGAAGCATTGGTAAGAGTATGATTAGGGTACAAACCCTAGGCCTCCGTAGAAACATAAACAATAACTATAGCAGATTAGTGAGGTTGCAATACCAGAAAGATTGAGACATTGTAGGTAATAACAAAATCTTGCAATCTAAAGATTGTAGCCAATAACAAGAACACTATGTAGCTTAGTGAAATTTGTAAATGCAATCTATGGTAAGAAGAATGATAGTCACTTGAGATGTGATAGTCAAAAATAGGCTGAGCAGTGACAAGATAATAAAGCTCAAACCTTGCATAGTAAACTGGAGATTTTAACAGTGAATTTCCTTACCCCCTTGCTGACATGGGGTTTTCAAATGTTTTGGTAGTGTTAGACAAGGCAAATGTCTGGTCAGAATGGCCCGTCCAAATGGTAATAGTGGTAATCATGGGTTCAATGTTTCTTCTTAGCCATTGTGTATAATGGAGGTAGTGGATTGCATGTTTGAGTAGTGTTTTGAGACTCATCAAAGATAGGAGAATAGTGAATAATACCTTGTGGATTGTGAAGTAGTGTCGATAAGGTTGAAGGATCTTAAGAACTACAATACCATGAAACAATGAGTCCCTTGTAGTAAGTAGGCAGTCTATAGGGCATAGTTTGATTTTATAGAAGGATGCTCATGAAAGGAATCTTCAAGTGATAGTGAGTGAGTTGTTTGAGATTGCAGCTGAGGGTGCAATACCCAGTCTTAAAGGAAGTTAGCAAAGCGGTAAATGTGCAAGAAAATCGAACCATACACAACAAACAATTCACAATGTTATCTTCCATAATGCATTGAGTTTGAAGACAAAAATCTCATTGTATCTTCATGATGAGTGGTGACCTTAATGGTCAATCAGCAACCATGATTTTTAAAACATGCTATTGTGCTTATGGAGGCAACATTTTAAGCAAAGGCGGTGAGTGGTGGTTTGGAACAATGGTAGGTATGAAGGACTTGCTTTATATGCACTACGCATTTCTAGCTTAGAACTACCGTTCTTAGAAGAGATTGAAGGTGGATTATGGAACTCAAGGGTTACCATGAAAAGGATTAAAAGCAAAATTGAGATCTATTTAAAATACGGTCATGAGATGTAAAAGATGTCACATACAAAACCTAGTAAATTTGGAAGTAATAGATCTGATTACCAAAGAAGGATAGTGTGTTGGGCGGTTGGGAGATCTCCATTATCTAATTACGGAAATACATCATTTATTTAATTTTTTAATTAAAAGAAATCATTCTAAACCCTATATGGGATACATTGATACTTCAAAAGCCTCTGAAGGAATTTCAGATTATGCAAATATATGTCAAGTAACATTCATAAGGTTTAGAAAATCTTGATCACTCTCTAGAATAACCCATTAAACATGGGTTGTGCTTGAATGCACTACATAATTGATATAACACAACCACTCTACATATCAACCAGAGTTATAGGCTCTTTATTGCAGCAAGAGGTAATCACTCTTCGATCATGCTATAATTACATCCAATGAAACTTGATAATGCACCCAATGATGATTGACACCTACATTATACAACCTGAATTAACTACATTATATGAGTGCCTCCATTTCTATCACAACATAGCCACATTAAACTTGGGTTACACATGAATGCATCCTATATTTGTTATAGCACAATTGTACCACATGACCAATAGAGTTATGGATCACATAATTACAGTCACAAGAATTGTTCCTTGGTTGTGATCTTATGGTGATTCCACACAACAAAATCTGGACATGAAATTCTCGAAACCCTAAACCTCTAAAAATGAAATCTGATGAGATGTTGCTTTAAAATATGATTTTCAAACCTGGAACTACAAATCTGACTTCACAACTAATTCTGCAAAAATTTAATGACTACCCTCAACCTGGCGATATCTTCTTGAATTTTTTCTGATTTTTCCCAAGAAAATCGTCCTTAGTTCTCCACAAACTCTCTCAAGTAGAGAAAAACACTTTGCAATAAATCAGGCACGAACTCACTTTTCTTTATGTTTTTGATTTTTTTCTATTTTTCATGTTTGTTGGAAATTCGACAAAAATGATAGCCGACATTTCGACGAACCCCAAGTTCGTCAAAATTTTGATAAACGTCAAGGATAAACTTTCAAAAAATTGAAAATTACACATCAAATTTTACAAGCACCCGACGATACATCAAATTATACATATTTCGTCGGATAGTTTTGTCAGATTTTGTAGTGAAATGAGTTAGTGTGTTGGTATTAGGGGGGTTCCGTATGTTTGTGTTTGATATGGACATGTACGTTGAGAATGGTGGGATGTTCATGTTTGGGAGATTTAAGTTTGTTTGATTACCTATGGGTTGTTGTGGTGTACTGGATTCATGTGTTTTTTAGAAAAGGGTAAGGAATCCATGTCAAAAGGTGTGATAATAGGTTGACTTGATGTGTTTTATATGGGAGGTGGTGGTATTTTTTCAATGATAGTGTGCACTATAGCCATGTTCTCACATATAGGTACACTAGATGTTATGAAATTTGTAAGGGAACGTTCCCTAAATGTAGTGACATCATAGTTCAAAGGTAGTTTGGCACCATTTTGAGTAATTTTAATTAAAAACAAGTTAGGTTTTGAAGCTAATAAAGCATCAAGCTCTCTAGCTATAGATGGATCTTCTTGTATCTATAGGATTTGTTCATTAGTGAATTCTATAAATCCTTCTTGTTCATTTGTGATGTCTTCTATAATGACCATTGGTTATTGTTTTTTTTGTTGGGGGGTTTGATACTCTCAAGGGTTAAACACATCGCTAGGAATTCCAAGGGTTGTTTCAGAAGTAATCATGGGTGTCATGGTGCTCAAACTACTTGGGTTGGATTTCATGATTCATTTGTGTTGAGATCTTGTTATAGGCATAAAACATATGATGACTTTGTAAGATGTGAGTTTGGATCAAAAGCATCAAATTACTCAGAAGCATCAGGATGTAAATCAGACATGATGCTCTTTTTCAAAAGCATCAAGTTGTAGTCAGAAGCATGGAAAAATTATAAAAGCATCACTATGACACAAAGGCAAGATTTTGTAAGTTAAACCTAAATTTTTCTAGGGTTTTGGACTTATCTAACCGTTTTGAGGATTGATTTTGATTTCTTTGATCTAATAAGAGATAACACACAACAAAGAATAGCATGTAAGATTGACTCTAAGGTGCAAATTCAATAATGGTGCGAGTCTTTTTGAAGAAAATTTGCTATATGGTGAACACAAGTCTAAACAAGAAAACACTTCAAAAAGCACATCCTAATTAGTGGTAAAAAGGTGTATTGACTTAGTAGAGTCCCACCTACCAAAGCGTGATACCTTCAAATGAATGAGTAACTAGGATAAGGTCATGTACCACCTTACCACTCCTTTCCTTAGAAGGAATAGGTCCAACAAGGAATTATGTCACCTCAATAAGAGAAAAGTACATGGTGAGTAACTTCAAGCATGATACTGTACCCTGCACCCTACTAAACCAATGGTCAATGGTCTTAAAGGCTTCTAAAAGTAAGGTTCATAGTGTTTCCATGAACAGTGGACCTGTCCAAGGATGCTCAAGTTGAGGGGGGCCTCCCCTCTTCTCATCACCTATACAAGTCTCAACGGACTAAGGATTTTTAGGCTTGGCTTATAGGATGTTTGTCACACCTTGGGTATAACTTCCATTCTGACCCCTTTATATACCCCATTGGTAAACATGGTTAAGGTCATCCTTGAGTTGATGTAATCCCCATGTAGACCTCCTACTAAATTAAATAGAATATGATGATTTTTTTGATTCCCAAGACCGTTCTTCGTAGTCGTGAGGGAAGAGCATACACAGATAATCAAATCCTCAAATAAACTAACATAAATGCAAATCCTAAGGTATTTTTGATCTCCGATTTCACATTAGGTGTGAGGAGAAAGCATATGTACCTAAGGACTTACCAAACATGACAAACAAGTTCTTCAATAAAAACACAAATTCAAATGTGTGGTTCATTTCAAAGAAATTGAAAGCATAAAGAAACCCTGTAAGAAGATTTGTTAGTAATTTCAAGATCTATTGTCTTCTCCCAATGTATTCTGAGGTTGCACAGATGCATTAGTCTCAAAATATCAAGCCCGCATTAGGGTTAGGATAAAATCCAAAAGATAGAATTAAATGTACTACTATAATAGTAAAAAACATCACTATATAAGATATCAAAAGTGTCGTTGTAACTATTCAGAAGTGTAAGGTTGTGTCAAATACATTGATTCACATCATAAGTGTTGATGTAATCATCATGTAAGAATTGCTGTAACTGTTACTAATTTTTCACCTCGGCTCAATTGGTGAAGCCGGTTGAATGTTATTTATCATAAGGTGGAATTGCACTTAAGTTCAAATGATGTTTCACAGTTTTTTATCATTATTCATTGAGTAACAGTTATGCTTTTAAAGAGGAGGTAGAGTTTTCAAAGTGCCATTCAAATGTTGCAGAATTAAAAGAAATATAGAATTGAACAAATGAGCAAATAGCATTTCAGATGCTTTCTTTTATTTCATGAAGAAACTCATATTTTACAAGGCTTCATTTGATTTCGACAATCAGAATGATATTACAACATTGCATATAAATGCATTTTTCTTTTCGAATGAAAAGCAAGAATTGAAATCAAAGATCCACACAAGCCATGGATGTGACTGTTACAATACATTTCTAATAGCACATTGCACTACTGAAGATGCAGAAAGTAAAATATATAAGCGACGGCATAATCATCATTGCCTGATTATCGATGTTTGATGCTAAATGGTGCACCTTTGCCTTCTCGAGCTCCGTCGAAGAGGGGTGTCAGTGGCTCCGATTATGATGTAACCTATATGAGGCACCCACAATAGTACAGCCTACTATTAGTCATGCGTTGAAACAAACAATCAAGTGCAGTACGAAAGAAATGAGTTGAAGGAGAAATAACAATATCATGATCATCATGTTCTATTTTTATGCTAATATTGTTTGTTTCCTTGTGCAGGTATAGGTAAAATCACGAAGCTGAACATTATTCGAAGACCAAGCATGTGGAGGAAAATGGGCTCCCACAAGGGTAGAGCTCGGCATGCTGCCCTATTCATTAAATGGTATGATTTAAAGATACATTATCATATTCATCGAATGAAATGAAGAACAACCGAAAGAGTAAAAATAGTGTTATCCATCAAGCAACTTAACCAACTGTGCATTCATAACGATCAGGTTTGTTTTTTGAAGGCTACAGGTGAACAGTGAATTTAGTTCACTTGAGGAATTTAGCTGAGTACATTTACATCAGATATTGCTACATAGTTCAAGTTTGGTGTTATCTTGTTAATCAAGTATCATATATGTCATGCAAGTTTTAGTTCATCAATTCATTCTTTTTCAGTCAAGGATAGTGAACAGGCATACATTATGCCATAACGGTTTGTTTTGATTTTCATCATGAAAGAGAGCAGATTTTTAAAGAACAGTTTGATAATTGAAACATAAAAATGCATGAAGAGTACCATGTTGCTCAAGAGTACAAAAGACGAACAGTGCATTCAAGTGTTAAATGAGTCATCAGTTCCAGTTGACTGGTAAAGACAAATACAACATTATGAGTTATAATGAAAAAATTATCATTCCAGAATAATAAGGAAAGAGCAAGCACAGTTTCTTTCCAGAAAGAGTTTATGAGGTGTTAGTTATGCATAGGAACAGATAACTAAGTGCAATCCATAATAATTCAGTGTTTCAGCTAAAAGTTTTGCATAAGTGCAAAAATAGAAAAAGCAAGAGTTCGTTGTAGATTCAATTGTGATTTGAAGTTTCAACCATGACAGGTTCTGTCTCAAGGCAAGTAGTATGAGTTCAATGTTCAAGTAATGCAAAATGCAGATTCAGAAAGGTTCTAAATGAGCTTTCAATGTTGTCATATGGTGATACTTGTGTAACAGGTTTCTATAAGTTTCTAATGCCCCATGGTGCAAAATGTAAAAATTTGAATGACTAAAAGAAGCCCAGACTTTACTCAATTATTGGGATTACAGACCTTTTATATCACAAGCAAGTTTGCATGGTGGAGATTGTTCTATTATATCTTCTAGGATTACAAGTATCAAGCAAATGATGGTTCCAAATTCGACAAGGATTCAGATACACAAGTTTCATTTCCAGAATAGGCAAGTTATGAAAGCATGAGAGTTCGAGCATGGCATGTCAATGATGCCTGAAGATAAGCAGAAAGTACAAGAGGAACCTTTTAAAGTAGATATGTGAGATTCTAAGTAATAGGAACGTGAAAGGATATCAAGTTTTCGACGCCATACAAGCAAGATATATTAAAAATGCTATATGCTCATAAGAGGGTTTTACTAAAGCAGAATTTTTGCAATATTTCTATGAAGCAAGTTAAGGAGAGTAGAATGTCTTGAGAGGCGGGTTCAGATTTCCTTTTTTATACTATTTTATTGTTTTCTCATATACCCAAGTGTTTTCAGATTCATAGGTGGAGATCACTGTTTTTCAGAAATATATGGAGCTTTAAATCAATGCAGTATTTCACAAGAATATCAAAGTAAGCATCAATTGTTTTGGGTCGAGCCCATAAACTGAATTCAAGGGAAATGCACATATTTTTTTTACTCTTACAGGGGCTTTCAGTTCTGAAGGCAAACAAAGACGAACAGCAGTTACCCACGTTGGGGTTTCCAATAAACACACAGATTTTCACTATTTTCAGCCATCTATGATACCCATATTTGGGTTGAGCTTCAAAATAAAGGAAATGCAGTTTTCTTCAAGGATTACAAATACCCATATGCAGATTCATCCTCAAATATACAAAAGGGAAATTTCTTGTTTTGGGTCGAGCCCAAAACCTTTAAGTTAAGCTTTCTATAATACACACTTGGTGCAGCCAGAACATGGCCAGAAATTCATGATTAAAAAGAAACTCTTTAAGTCTCCAGAGAACAAATGTGTAGCAAAGGAAAATTACCAATTTATATTTCTGATGGAGCACTCAAGCCGCAGCCAGAAGTTTCAAATAGCTTTCAAATGCCAAGGGTCTGAGCTCTTAAAGTGATGGCCGAGCTTTCATAGTGAGAATGGAGCATCAAATAATGGATATGAGCACAAAAAATGCAAGACAAAGAGGTAAAAGTTGTGTTAGCCGCGGCTATAAAGCCATAATGAACAGAATGAGAAGCCATGAAAAACTATGACAGGAAGTTACCTCATGCACAGCAGACAGAGCAAAAATGCAAGGTGAGCTCTCTCATAGAGCCTTCAATTGAACGCGAGCTCATATCGGCCAAGGTAAAGCAAAGTGCAAAGCAAAGTCAAAGGAGAGCATGACAGGCCGCGGCCTTAAGTCTTCTGATTTTCAAGAATGAAGGAAAAAGAAGCTTCAATACAAAGCAAAATAAAGCTTACCCACTGAAGCTCGACCACTGAAGAGCATGGAGATGATTTCCAAGGCACACGAGCTCGAATTCAACCTAATCATGGCGGCGGGTTTCTCTCAGGCAGAGCTCATGTTTTTGCCAAATGATCATTGCGAAATGAATCATATTAGGGTTTGACTTCTTTTGTGCATGCCCTAATTCGACCCAACACTATAGTTGTCCAGAATTTCGCATTTGTCAATAAGCACATGGGAAATTCTTATGGGGTTATCATTTCATTATATTTTATTCAAAGTCTAAAGTTTAATATATTTGAGGGTGGCCGAAATTAGGTGCCTAGGTTGACATATTAAGTCTTTAAGACTTATTTTGTGCCTTAGTGAAATATGGAAACTTGGATACCTTATGTTATTGTTTTGTGAGAAATCAATTAAGGGTGAATAGTGGTTGCCTTATGACCTAAGATTAGGTTTTGTTGGTTATGTTTTAGGGTTCTTATTTAATTGATTTTAGAGAAATCAATGGGAATTGATGTGATGAGAAGAGATAATGATGTGTTTTGTTTTTATGATTTTTTGAGAAAATCAGATTATTGTAATGGAGAGATAAGGGTTTTCTTTTTTTGCAAAAGATTTTAAATCTTTAATTGCAAAAATAGACAAATTGTGCAAATCTACAGTCCTGTAAAGCAAAATCGTAAAGGGATATTCTATAAATTGCTTTATGTTTTCTTGCTATTTTTAGCAGATTTTTATTGACTTTTCCTCTTGGTCGGATTTCAGACCTATCTTGGAGAGATAAGATGATTTTTGAGCTTTTAAAGCAAGATTAGCCTATTTTTAGAGGCTTGGCAGTGTGATTCTAAAAAGCATTGTGCTTTTTTCTGCTTTTAGGCAGTTTTTGAGACAGTTTGAAGCCTTTTTTCCTTGAGCTTTTTCTGAGCTCAGATTAGGGTTTCTTGAGAGCTATGTTTTGATAGACTTAGTCTTTTAGCTCTCCTCTCTCAGTAGTTCAGATCAGAGTTTCTTGCTCATACAGTTTTTTTTTTAGCTTGTAAACCTTTTGGTACTCAGTTTCAGATTCATGCAAAGACTCTTTCAGTTTTAATAGAACAGCAGATTTCTCCTTCTTATCTTTTGTCTCAAACTTTGTAATGGCAATCTGATGTATTTGTGTTTTCAAATCAGAATCCTTTTATGTCTTGTTGTTATAAGGTTGTGTTTCAAAATTACATGTTTCAGGTTGCATGATGTATTTGTTTTCCAGATCTTCATGCAAATCACTGATGGGATATGTGCCAATGAGATTGTGAGAATTACTGTAATAAAGAAGTTGTTATGAGTGGTTAGGTCTAAATTTTCATAAAGTTTGGTGAATCATCTGTTAGTCATAGGCTTTATTTTCAAGTTATCTTTTATCCCTTTCCTCAGAGGTTGTTTTAGGATAGAATTCATCATTCGGAGAACCAGCTCACTTTGTAGATTCCTCTTTCGTTCGGATCACCCACATCTGGAAGAGGTTTCCATGTTTCAGTAGGTTGTTGAATATTGCATTCAGCAGGGTGCAAATCTATTGACAACAATAACCTAAAATCAAAGAAAATAGAGAATGATTGGTTTATTAGAAGCATTGAAATTCCTCATAAGCATCATTGTACTTTTCAATAGCATTGATCTTTTTCAAATTTGTCACTCTGCAAACATCAAAAGTGTCAATCTAGTTCAAACACATCACTATAACTTGTAACTCAACAAAAACTACAAATGACATTAAATCTGGGATGTAGGTCCCATCGGGCATGCCAAAATATCTAACAAGAATAATAAGAAATGATTAAAAAGATAAATTATAGCAATTAGGGTTAAAAACCATCGAACAGCTAGAATTAAGAGATCAATTAAACCCATTAACCAATGAAGTTGAATGTAATGCTTCAAATGAATAAAACACAAATCAAGTTTTCTAACATAGTTCTATAAAGATCAAATTACTCAAAAGATACATACAAACCTAGTACTCCATTATTGAATTATGAGAATTTGATATGTGGATTTCTCAATTATGCATAACCCATGTTGCAAAAGCTTGTTGATTAAGATCTTAACTCACAATGATAGCTCAAATGCTCAAAATGATGAAGAAATGATGAATGCTCAAGCTCATGAAGATTATGAATTCTCCAAGGATTGTGAATTGAAGGAAAGGGTTTGTTTTATAGATTTCATGAAGGTTTGATCAACGGTGGAGATCAGAGGATGAAGATAAAAGGATGAGATCAAATGAGATATTTAGTTAACTGAACACCATCCCTTGATTTAAGGAAGATATTTTAAGATACTTTAGAGGGAAGATATTTTTAAAAGAGAATATTCCTTTTTTAAAATGGAATATGCCATGTGCAAGTTAGAGGAAATTAGCTAATCAAATCATGAAGAAATTATTTAATTGTGATGTGAGAGGAAATTAGTATTTTAAATTAAATAATTAAAAAAATAGGTGGGATTGAAGAAAATTAGAATTAATTAAATAATTGAAATTATATAATTAAAGTGGAGAGAGAAATTTGAATTTAATTAAATAATTCAAAATTATTTAATTAATATGGATTTAGAGGGAATGATGAATTTTGGTGAATTAATCAAGTAATATTAATTATTCAATTAACAAAGGAAAATAATGAATTTAATCAAATAATTAGAAATTATTTAATTAAAATTGATGAATTAGGGGATAATAAGGAAAATGATAGAAAATAGTGAATTATGAGTGTGTGATGCATTCAGACAATTTTAGATGTCTATAGGTTCATATGTGTCCTTATTTGGGTACTTCATAAGAGGTATTCCTAGCTCTTCATCCCTAACTCCCCAATGTTGGTATGAGTTATAAGCCAACCTCAATCATCAACATTCCAAATTATTCACCTTTTTAGGAGCATGAGTTCAAATTTACCCTATTTTACATACCTTAAGGGATGAGTTCCTTGGTACATCTAATCCCCAACTTTCGATAACTTTCTTCATATGTCCTTCGGATTCAAAGATGCAAAGATACTCTTACCTATTTGATTTAAGAATGAACCATGGTTTACTCTCAATCTACGATCCCTGACACTGGTATGGGTTATGAGATTTCCCCAACCCTTAATCCTTGAAACTCTAAAACTCCTAGTTTTTGTGCTATTTACTCCCACCTACTTCCTTGCATGACCTAGAGTGTTATTGTTGACAATATTTGATGTCGCAATTACTCTAAAATCATTTTTCTACCCAAAAATAATTGTCCATCTTAATGACACAAATTCAAATATACTTTCAATGGTGGAGGATAAAGAACACCGTGCCACTTTTAATGCAATGGTTGTGTATATGACATGAATTATTTTCATGCAAGCTTTAGGCCACCATTTAGTGGATTTTGCGGGATCTTAGTTTGTTCTACATATGGCATTAAATGGTATTTGATCCTAACTAGATTTCTTGCATGGATTTAGGAGACCAGATGAAGTTCTATAACTACAAGTCCATTTAACATCAAAAGGGTTGGTCTTTATTCATGGTTTAAGGAAAGATCTGAGGTGTTGAGGCTAACTTGGGTTAGGGTATAGACTTACATTGTATTTGTAGTTTGATTAATGGATAAGAGTATTATTTGTGTCAAATTTATGTGATAGCTTTGTAACTTTTTTTTGATAAAATTCCATAGGCCTATATATATTATATATTAATAGTAAAGATGTACAAGAGTTTTAGATTCATGAATCAAAAGGCAATTTCGATTATTTCATTACATTATCCAAGAATTTAGAGCAGACAAAAAGGAGAAAATTTCCATATGCAAATTTTGAAGGAGCAAACTTCATACCTCTATCTGGTCTACTTGAACATCATTTTCATCATGATGTTCATGTAAAATCCCCACATCAAATTATACTAGTGGCAAAGCATTCAGATTGAAACCCATAGCATTAGGACGGCGAGGGGAAACAATATCTGCACCCACGTCCACTGGTTGAGCTGGAATTGGGGGATTATGGTCATGTGTGAGCAGCGCCATAATTGCATTTACCCTATTCTTATCTTTTCTTCTAACTCAAAATCAACCTCCCTTGCGTATCTATTTAACACTATTTGCAAATTGTTTGAATTATGCATCTCCAAGGACTTCTTAATTGCATGATAGATAGTAACAAAATCATTTCTATGAAACAAAAAATGATGAGGAAACAAACCTCCTACATATCCCTGCCCCTTCCACAAATCATAATTTTGACATGCCTTTAACATAGTATCATCCGATAAATATACACCCTTGACAACTTTGTTCATGATGTGCTCAATTTGAAATTTCAAAGTATCATAGCTTTGTAACTCTTTTCATTAAATCAATATGAAATTACTTGTATTGTCATTTTACATGTTGTCTCCACTTTTTTTTTAGTGATTTAAGGGATTCAAGGAATTCTTGTGTTCACATTTTTTGTTCTTTATATCAAACATTAGTTAGTTTTTATTCAAGGGATGGAGTAAAAATATTCTACTTGTGAATTTATTTGCCAAAGTAGGAACTCTTTTAGGACTAATATGTGGGACATTTAAATTTGTTGTGGATTACTAAGAATGGGTGTATTTTTGGGGATAGGATAGAAATTAAGGGTCTAAGTTCTATAAAATAGCGCTAAGTACATTAGGCTCAACTAAACGATATTATTTACTTAGTCATTGTGGTTTTTTGTCCATATCTAACTTTGTTACTACAAGAATTGGAACCAATTTGGTAGTTGAATCTAATTTTGCACATCTTTAAAATGAAAAATGATATTTCTAGTGCTAGTAGATTATTGATAATTTAATTTCCTTGTATTATGCACAATTCACTTTTATAAATTTTGTAAAATCATTTATGAACCAACAACTAATGAATCCACTAAATTATTTGTGTATAATATTTATCCCTAGTTTAATGATGTTGTCAATGACCACAAATGAATTTATCTACAAGGACTTGAAAAGGGTGGAAAAGATTGAAGGTAAATGAAAGAAGATAAAGCAATATAAAGCATAATACTTTCACCAAGAATTCTTTCTTCTCTCCTTGATGAGAAAAAATGGAGTGCACCCTTATTCCATTTAATTTTCTCTTTGATGTTGATACTTGGATTTCTCAATGTTCTAGCATAACCTTGATATGTTTTGATAATGATAGAATGATAAAATGATAAGCTTGATTCAATATATATTTTGGTAGCATAAGGATATGGTAGCTTTATGATATCAAGAGCTCGAGAGGGATAAGAGGGATAAGAGATCCAAGAGGTCAAGAATATTTTATGAAGGATGAGAGCCTTTAGATATAGAGTCTTGAAGAGATAAAATCAATGACTAGGAATGATTGATGATGGATGGTTAAGATTGAAGCAGGTTTAGGGTTTGGATTAAAGATACAATTATGTGACAAGTGGCACATGATGGATAGGATTCGGGTTTAGGATTTAGATAGGGACAAAAATCATTATGGAAATGGCTAGAATTAATAAGAGGTTAAATGAGATGAATGGATAAGATGAAAACTTATTTTAACTTTTGGCTAGATGTCTAGGTTCAATGAATATAGACAAGGTCTTAGACATGTAAAGGGGACACTTGTCACATGAGGAAAAATTTAGATTATGATCCATGTGAACAAGATGAATGTTTAGGCTTAGATGGGAAAGGATACAGTATAAAGAGGGATTAATTAAATAAATAAACTATTTATTAATTAATGGGATAATGTGAAGGGATCATAATTAAATAAATAGTAAACATTTATTTAATCAAAGGATTGGGATAAAGATGGAAAAGGATGGGAATAATTAAATAAATAATATATATTTATTTAATTAATGGCTTAGGATAGGCTAAAATTAGGTGTGATTGGGTAAGGTCATATTTTAGGTGTCTACATTTTTCCCCTCTTTGATATGACGTCGCAAAGTGGTGTTGTATCAAATAAGTTAAAAACATAGTGGATGATAAGGACCAAAGATGGTGTCAAATTTAATGGGAGGATGTAAAAGGATGAATAAGGAAATATTGATGATTAGGTGATTGGATTCCCTCTCGAGAGGACATGTGGGTTGGGAGAACACAAGTGCTATCTTGAAACAGACAATAATGATGAGGGATAAGGAACAAGAAGCGGATGAATTGGAAAATGAAAGGGGATGAAGGAGATGAAAAAGGAAGGATAATTTGGATAGAAGTGGATGAAAATGAAGGATAATTTGATGATGATTGATAGGTTATGCAAATATGTATTGAGCAATCCTAAGATTTGATATAGAAAAGGAAATTATGCCAAGGTATGAGGAACTAGGGTGACAAGGTAACCTTTGAATGGACTTGACACTCAAACAATGACAAGCATGACATACAAGATAAAAATGATTCCCCATTGTACACTAGTTTTGGCACACCAAGATATAGATAGATCAAGGCAATCGTAAGTAGGTGTAGTCATGGATTGAAAGATAATGATCAAAAGATAAATCAAAACTATAGAAATGTAAAATTGACCTAACACCTACCACAACCCGAAACATCTCGAAACAATTTGGAATCAACCCAAAATGTCTCAGAACATCTCAGAATCAACTCAAAATGTCTCAAAACATCTTGGAATTAACCTGAAACATCTTGGAACATCTTAGAATCAACCTGAAACATCTCAAAACAACTTGGAATCAACCTAGAACGTCTCAGAACATCTCAGAATCAACCCAAAACATCTCAAAATCAACCTGGAATGTCTCAAAACATCTCAGAATCAACCCAAAACATCTCAAAATCAACCCAAAACATCTCAAAATCAACCCAAACCATCTCAGAATCAACCCGAAATGTCTTAGAACATCTCATAATCAACTCGAAATGTCTCAAAACAACTCATAATCAACCCAGAATATCTTGGAACATCTTAGAATCAACTCAAAACGTCTTGGAACATCTCAAAATCAACTTGGAACATCTCCAAAACATCTTGGAACATCTCATAACATCTCTGAAACATCTCAAATTATCTCGAAATCATCCAATGATCATCAAACAACATCTGAAACCCTAATTTCCTCTATTAATTGAATAATACAACGTTATTTAATTAATTCACTTTTTCATCATTCTCGACAAATTAAATAAATATCATTTATTTAATAAAGTCTTGAAAACCCTAATTCTACTATTAATTGAATAACACAATGTTATTTGATTAATTCATGTTTCATCATTTTGACCAATTAAATAAATTACATTTATTTAATAAATTCCTAATCTAATCTTATTTTGTCCTAATTAGTCAAACAACGCTAATTATTTGATTACATCACTAATTCACCTTATTCCTCAAAATTAATAGAATTATTAAATCATAATAATTTAATTATCACACTTTCTCTCCAAAATTTGAATAATTAAATCAAACTATTCAAATCAATTATCAAAAATCAAATCAAACTAATGCAACTCTATTTGCAAAAGTCAAATTTGATTTGCACGATCAAACACAAAAAGGAATTAATTAATTAAATCAAATAATTCATATTCCTCACCCACTTTCTGATTAAGAAAATCATGGGTTCCTAACTAAGCAATCTAATTGTGCTAACTGGTCAATCTATTTCCTAACTAAAATCAATCAATTGCTAAATAATCAATCAATTGTTGACTGATCAATCTAAACCCTTAGTAGCCAATCTATTCTTCAATCACCCAAATTATGCAATCAACTTTGCACAATCTTCTCATGTCTAAATCCTTTCAACACATGTTGATCGTTGATCTAGATATTCTCCAACGCAATCCTGATCGTCGATTCAAAATCTATTTTCCTATATAACAAACCTCTCTCCTCACAAATATGGATCAAATAATCAACACACTTTTGTAACGAAGTGTTGTCACAATCACCATTGATAGAGCTTCAACCTTTTTCGATCAACCAAGCATCGTTCATCAAGCTTTTGCACACGAACAATGGAGGCTTTGCAATGATACGAAAAAGCCAACATCATGCAAATACACTCCAACATGGGATGGTAACCTCTCCTTTTCTTTTGAATTCATTGTGTTAATTTAGGATTTCATTTCGTAAGTTCAAATAGCTTAGATTGTCCATTTTATGAGTGATGGAATAGGAATAGATTAAGTGTTTCTAGATTATATAGATTCTAATTTCAATTTTCAATCTTGATCTTGCTTTGCATTCTAATGGATTATTTCCCCCTCACATTTTGGCATGCCCGGTGGGACCTAGGTCCTTCGTACTAATGTTTTCATGAGCCAAATTAAATTTATAGGGTTTTGAGAGCTTTCGAGAGAAGTTTCACGCACTACCCAGTAAAAGCTCACTTTTGACTGACAAGATTTCTGAGCATCTGCAACAAGAACCTTGTGTTTTCCATGGGAACTACGCTTTTGCACTAAGAACCTTGCTTTTTCTTTTTTTTTAGCATTTTCAAATTTTTGGGTTAGCATTTGCACGGAGATTTGAGCATTTACTTTCTGGAACTGAGCATTTGCAAAAAAAAAATCTGAGCATTTGCTTTGGAAATCAAGTGTACGGATCTTGCACTATTGTAATAAACCTCCTTGATAACATTTGCTTGTTTTGTAGGTACTAATGGGTTTTTTATGCTGGATTTGAAACAAGTTAACTCGTTTTGTGTAGGGAAGATGATCGGTCCAAGAATTTTAGAGCCACAATCATTTTTTAATTAACTTAGGAAAACTTTTATTTGGTGCACTAAAATTAACAACACATACTCACATTTGAATTTGGTGTTGATAAAATGAACCATTTTAAGCTTTCTAAGTTAGGAATTTTTGTTTGGTGCTCTAAAAATGAACAAAACAACAAACTCACATTTAGTTTTGGTGCTATTAAAATGAATCAATTTTAAAGCTTTCCAAGTTAGGAACTTTCATTTGGTGCTCTAAAAATTAACAACACAAACTCACATTTGATTTTGGTGTTGTTAAAATAAACCAATTTTTAAGCTTTCAAAGTTAGGAACTTTCGTTTGGTGCTCATAAAAAGAACAAAAAAACACTTCAATTTTGGGTTCTAAAAATGAACACATTTCATATTTTCATAATTAGGAACATTAATTTTGGTGCATAAAAAGAGCATAAATGATTTCCATTTTGTTGACGCATGTTTGATTTACATTTGTTGACCAATTAAAGACCAGGCCTGATTTCTTAGAAACACTTCAACTTTGGGGCTTAAAATGAACAAACTATTCTTGTTGTTTTCACACCATTGCTATCTTAATTGTTTGATGTCCTGAACACTTCAATTTGGTGCAAAAATAAAAAGAACAAGTTGTTTACATTATTCGCATATTTTTTGGGGATAATACCACTCCAGGTGTTTAAAATTAATCAATTTGCTATGAATTGTATGTCGTGTATTCATTGATTGGCAAGCTAAATGTTTGTCTTCTCCCCTCGCACCTTTTGGTGATCTTGGGTGAGTGAGAACATTTTTAGATTCACACTTTTTTCAAGCATACCTTTTTAGAGGGCCTGCCTACTTGAGGAATCTTCCACGTCGAAGGACTTGTGGGTGACCCAAGCAATACTTTCACTCTGGACCGCTATATAAATCTTTTGTGAGTGTGAGGAAAGTTCATCACTCACCGAGTGCGAATGTCCTATACCAACGTATTCTTCCTCAGTATCCTCGTGATGCGTAAAAACCCACAAGGGTTGGAAGGTTCTTAATTAAACAAAATGTCGCATGTGTAGGTGCCCAAAAATAATATCCCCAGAACATGACTAAGAGCCAATTGTTTTAGAAGCCACCCTATTATCCAAAACATTCTTTAAAAGTGGTGCATCGGAATTTAATTTTGAGAAGTTACTTGCCAAGTCCGACTACGGGCCCGTGCCATAAGTTGCATGTAAAATCGTCTCTTTGGAGCATGAGGAATGCCCACCTAAGAGGATGGTTTCTCTCCACTAAGGTTGTAATTGCCTCTTAATGTTCAACTTGCCTAATTACATTCAAAAACAATTGTGACATAAAATTTTGTGTTTGATTGAAAGAAAAAGAACATATCAAAACAAACATTGAACAGGATGGTCAAATCAAAAACCCTTTGATTTAGTACATAAAAAGGTTCAGAATTATCCTCAAAGGTTTCCGAACATTTTTTATTTTTATTTCAAGTTACCTTGATCAAGGTAAACATTTGGTAAACTATGGCTTGGGTGTTGTGATTTCACAACTTGAGCTATAAACATTCAGGTCACATAATTTCCATGCTTTTGGGTCAGTCCAGTGCTATTATATCATTTTCCATACTCAAGAACACAAAGGAAAAAACACACAAAAGTTATGAACTGCCATTCCAGCTCTCAGTCTTGAACATTTTTCTAAAACACTAGGAGAAGATAAACCAAAGTTATAAGGTCATTGTTCAAACCAAACACTTGGAAAATCATATTGGTCACAAAGTCTCCCACCCATTATTCCCACACTACTTATTTGAAATCATAATCAAACAAAACACTAGGATCATTCCTCCACTCAAAATAGTCTATGATATCAACAATTACTTCGAACTCACAGATAGTTCAAGTATCTTTCCCACAACATATCCTCTAGACAAAGGAAGTGAAATATCGACCCTCATTTCTTCAACATTTTGATTTCCAAAAAGTAGCCACATTCTAAAACAACACTCAAGCCTTAAGGTTTTGAGTTTCATAGCAACCACCTTACAACACCATTTACACCTTATGACCATCTCGCGACCAGCTCTCGTTCAACAACCAGACTTTGTAGCACCAATCTTTCAACCAAGTAATACATACATTGAAGGTGCCCAAACTGACATCATAAGCAGTTTGAGGACCTTCATATTTGAGAAGAATGAAACACCCCACCAATTTCTCACTGCATCAATCATCTTAGATGAAGAGGAAGAGAAAGCATACATAGCAGCCAGAAGACCCATGTTACCACCTCCCACATGGCAATAGGTATGATCCTCTTAGAAATATAAATCAAGTGACCTTATGATAGGGTATTGAGTATCAAAATATCCTTGAAACATGTCAATCTATTACCCAAATTACTCTTATTAAGGGTCACAACATCAAATAGGGCAACAACATCAGGGATTTCAAAATTACCATCAAGTAATAAATCTAGAACATCAAATTTCCCTAGATAAATTTGAGAGAGATCTTGAGGAAATTAAATGAAATCAAAATCCGATGTATTGCCAATGCCATGTGCAAAGTCAAAACATTACATATCCATAACAAATGGACATCATTCCACAAAGACCTCAATATCCACATCAACAACACTTCCAATATCTGCAATATCAAGAAGTTTCGCAACACCAAAGTGTGCCTCAAGTGCAACATCAAAATATACCTCAAACAAGTATCAAGGAGTTCTACGAAATCAAGAGAAAAATAATCCAGAAAAGCCATAGAGGAAATATTACCAACCATGAAGGAAATTCGCCCCTTTGGGAGAAACTTTAGAGGTAATCATGCACGAACTAGTACAACAAGAACTTATCAAGATCAATGATAGTCTAATTTATGGTGAACCAAACTTTAAACTCCCTAGGTATAACAAGTACGAACAATGTGAGTTCCACAAAATCAAGGGTCGCCCAATGAAAAAATGTGCTACACTCAAAAATCTCATCCAAGACCTCATTGATCAAGGATAAATAACTATTAAAGGTCCATCTACCAATGACAACGTGGAAAATGTCTCGTCAAAAGTTGAAAACAATGATCAAGAACTATCTATCACTGATCACATTGACAATGTCTCTACATCATCCAATGAGCAAGAGGGCATACATAAAGAATTTATTCTCAAGCATGGTCAAACTCAATCACCCAAGGCTAGCAATGATTCATTCCAAGATATATTGACATCATCCAACCTCATGGAAGTACATATTGATGATCAAAAGACTCTTAAGCCAACGCTTATACCCAATGCAAAAAATTTAAGCCAAAAGCTATCACCCATATGCCCACAATTTGAGGAAATCCAAGGATCTTTTATAGGAAATCATTTCTTTGAAATTGATCCATGTCAAGAAAGTGATCCAAATCATATCAAAGATGATACCACATAGACTCAAGATCAAGAATCCCTATCATCAAAATACTACAATAACTTGGTAGATATCTTCCAAGACATCCAAGGCTTTCCAAAAGAACACATCCATATGCAAAGCACACATACATCTACCCATGAGATGCTTACTCCTAATGGACATGTAGATGATCTTCATCCAAAACAAGAGTCTCATACTCTTGATATCATTACCATGGAACAAGATTCACCTACTCTTCACATCTATACACATGATCAAGATATAGTAGAATCTATAGACCTATCAGAAAATGATCAAGAAGAAGCATTAAGATCAAAAACATCCTCCAGGCTGGTTGAAGACATCAAGCATGAAAATATGGAGCAAAGTATCTTAAAATCAGCAAAGATAATGGACAATCCTGAGTAGCAGAGCATTAGGTATACAACAATCAAAGAAGCGCTAATATATCTTGAAGAACCATCAAAATCTAATATTTCACAAGATCAAGTTGACAATATCAATCAAGAAGTTATCCCACCTATGAAGGATTCTATCAGTGAAGAAGTTATCACATTTGAAGATCCACAACATAGCAAAGAAGTATTAGCATCTTGTTTCCAAGGTAAAACATATCCTATAGAAAATATTTTTTTTCAAAAAATGCATTATCAAGACAAAGGATTAGGCCTACATGAACAAGGTATCTTAGCACCAGTGCATATTATTGGAAATCCTAAGCATCAAAGTCTTTGTTATTTATCAAGTAAGGGATCTAAACATATCAGTGATACCTCTCTAATATTGGGGGAAACTTTATCTAATGCAAGCATTAACATAGATAGCATAAAGAGTACTTATGATGGAATTGCTACCAACACTACAACTAGCCATGTCATGAATCATCATCCACATATTTTTTCACCCTATCATTGGTACCAACAACAAGAGAAAAAACTATACCTAAGAATGGAACAAGTCATTGAAGTAAAAGAAATAACAAAGAAAAATGGACAAAGCAAATACAAATGGATACAAAAGAAAAAGCAAGAAAATCATCCCTATCAAACTCCATTAGTCAAAGAAACTATGGGGAAAAATAAAAAATGGAATTTCATCCATCAAAAAGGTCCAAAAATGCAAAAGAAAGCTTCAAGAGTGACCTACAAGGTATATCAAGATGTTGGTCCTAATCAAATCTCCATATCCACCCATCATTGCTCATCATCCCAAGTTTGGAGAGTCAAAGGTTCCAAACTGTCAACCAATTCATCTGAATATCATATCCGTCAATGCATTTCACCATCCAAGATATCCAAATCTCACATTAACCATACATTGGCAACAACCCTTTATCATAAGGATTCTAAAGGAACTCTATCACGATGTGCGCATCAAGGTAAAGTTAACTCTAGTATCGACAAGGAAGATGATAATTATGAGGGGTTACATTCAAGCGCTTGTATCCTAGCAAAAAAAATCCTCCAAGTAGGATACCGTTGGCATGTCATGACAGCAACAACAACCATATCAGCACCAATAGCATCTACATCAGCACCACCAGGTGGTTCAAACATGAGCATAAAATCGTCACCGTGATGAAAACCTGGTAAACATGTGTCTTGTGTGACATAAAAATAAATAAATAAACAAAAAAAAATCATCAAAATAGTCAAGAGAAAAATCATCCTCTAGTGAAAACCACTATGGTGACACTTTCGACAAGTACCATGATGAAAACCTGGCAAACAGGCATCATGTGTAGAATTGAGTATCTACATGTGCCATTTCAGGTGGAAGCATCTCAGCCTATCCAGAATAAATCCAATCAATTTTTATCCAAAATCCAACTTACCTTGATCTTGACAAATGTTTGGTGTACACTTTACACTTGCTTATGGAAAACATCTTGACATGGGTCACTATCATTGATCCTATCCGGCATTATCTAAGCCATGAGGCATTGCCCAAAGGGGCATACTCTATCCAAACATGTTATCCTATCACAAGCTAATCCATCACCTACATTGCATGACATTGGGGGGCAAGTACTTACATCTTGCTTCAGAATAAATCTTGATCTATGTCTTCTAGCTCACATTGTGATCTAGGCATTATTCAAACAACAAGGTGTGCCACATGGTACCCTTTGCAATTTGTACCATCAACAAGGTATCTTGCCAACGCACTATCAGGGTAGCCTTCAAAACAATTCATCCCACCAACAAGGTATCCCGTCAATGCACTATTAGGGTAGCCTTCAAAACAATTTGTCCCATCAACAAGGTATCCCGTCAACACACTATCAGGGTAGCCTTCAAAACTATTCATCCCAAAAACAAGGTGTACCACCAACACACTACCAAGGTAACCTTCAAAGATACCAACAACGTGGATTATTCCCTCACTTGAAAAATCTAAGATATCAATAGTTACTTGAACCCTACATCTAGTTCAAGTAAGTTTTTCTGCAACATATCCTCTAGAAATACACAGTGAAACATCAATCCAAGTTTCCAATATCTTACACCCCAAGCAAGAGGGTAAAAATCAAAATATTTTGTTCCAAAAACAAGGTGTACCATCAACGCACTACCAAGGTAACCTTCAAAGATACCAACAACATGGATTATTTCCTCACTCGAAAATTCTAAGATATCAACAATTACTTAAACTCTACAGCTAGTTCAAGTAAGCTTTTCCACAACATATCCTCTAAAAAGACACAGTGAAATATCAATCCAAGTTTTCAATATCTTACACCCCAGGCAAGAGGGTAAAAATCCAAAAAAATTAAAATATTTCATCCCAAAAACAAGGTGCACCATCAATGCACTACCAAGGTAACCTTCAAAGATACCAATAATGTGGATTATTCCCTCACTTGAAAATTCTAAGATATCAACAATTACTTGAACCCTACAGCTAGTTCAAGTAAGCTTTTCCACAACATATCCTCTAGAAAGACAGTGAAATATCAATCCATGTTGTCAACATCTTATACTCCAGGCAAGAGGGTAAAAATCCAAAAAAATCAAAATATTTCATCCCAAAAACAAGGTGTACCATCAATGCACTACCAAGGTAACCTTCAAAGATACCAACAACATGGATTATTCCCTCACTCAAAAATTCTAAGATATCAACAATTACTTGAACCCTACAGCTAGTTCAAGTAAGCTTTTCCGCAACATATCCTCTAAAAAGACATCGTGAAATATCAATCCAAGTTTTCAATATCTTACACCCCAGGCAAGAGGGTAAAAATCCAAAAAAATTAAAATATTTCATCCCAAAAACAAGGTGCACCATCAATGCACTACCAAGGTAACCTTCAAAGATAACAATAATGTGGATTATTCCCTCACTCAAAAATTCTAAGATATCAACAGTTACTTGAACCCTACAGCTAGTTCAAGTAAGCTTTTCCACAACATATCCTCTAGAAAGACAGTGAAATATCAATCCAAGTTGTCAACATCTTATACTCTAGGCAAGAGGGTAAAAATCCAAAAAAATCAAAATATTTCATCCCAAAAACAAGGTGTACCATCAACGCACTACCAAGGTAACCTTCAAAGATACCAACAATGTGGATTATTCCCTCACTCGAAAATTCTAAGATATCAACAATTACTTGAACCCTACAGCTATTTCAAGTAAGCTTTTCCACAACATATCCTCTAGAAAGACACGGTGAAATATCAATCCAAGTTTTCAATATCTTACACCCCAGGCAAGAGGGTAAAAATCCAAAAAAAATTAAAATATTCATCCCAAAAACAAGGTGCACCATCAATACACTACCAAGGTAACCTTCAAAGATACCAACAATGTGGATTATTCCATCACTCAAAAATTCTAAGATATCAACAGTTACTTGAACCCTATAGCTAGTTCAAGTAAGCTTTTCCACAACATATCCTCTAGAAAGACAGTGAAATATCAATCCAAGTTGTCAACATCTTATACCCTAAGCAAGAGGGTAAAAATCCAAAAATATCAAAATATTTCATCCCAAAAACAAGGTGTACCATCAACGCACTACCAAGGTAACCTTCAAAGATACCAACAATGTGGATTATTCCCTCACTCAAAAATTATAAGATATCAACAGTTACTTGAACCCTACAACTAGTTCAAGTAAGCTTTTCTGCAACATATCCTCTAGAAAGACATAGTGAAATATCAATCCAAGTTTTCAATATCTTACACCCCAGGCAAGAGGGTAAAAATCCAAAAAAAAAAATTAAAAAAGATAAAAAATACAAAAAAATAAAAGAGAAAAATAGTAAAGAGAAATAAAACGTTCTCTAAGGGAAAACCACTTTGTGGTACTCCTAGAATAGGTACCATAGTGAAAACTTAGAAAATAGGCGCTATGTTTGAATAAAACTTGCATCATTATCTATCAGTACTATCCACAACATCCACCCATTCATTTCATATTAAAACAGTGTATCCAACCAAGGCTTGTCACTGATTAAGGAAAGTAGTCTTGTTTACAACTAGGGGAAACTTCTCAAGACTGGTAATGGATTAGATCTTTGAGCATCCTATCATGGTCAAAAACAACAAAAAAGTCAAAAACATCTAAAAAATCCAACAAAAGACAAAAACATTTGAAAAACATCAAAAACAAAACAAAATCGTAGGGTTATTCTGTCACTCAAACAGTCTAAGATATCAACATTTGCTTGAACCTCACAGCTAGTTCGAGTAGATTTCCTACAACATATCCTCTAGACATAGAAGTGGAATATCAATCCAGATTATCAATGTTGTTTACCCAAAAACAATTTATGCTTTGAGTCAAACAGTTGAACTACGTGGTCTTTGCGTGTACAACGTAGGCAAGGCTTATCAGCCCCCGAGACCCTAGGTCAGTCCCCTTAGGTTTCCAACATGCTTTATTTCAACTTAGTCAAAACTTCAAAATCCAAAAACGTCTACAAAATACAAAATCCAAAAATAGTAAAAAAATACAAAATCCAAAAACATTCACAAAATAGAAAAGGTCAAAAACACTCAAACCAAGCAAACTAGGAGCCTTTGCGTGTACAACGTAGACAAAGTTTATCTTTGATGAAACCCCGAGGCCCTAGGTTAGTCCCCAGAAAACAACAAAAACATCATAAAACTTAGAAAAATCAAAAAGGCACATCCCATCCATCAAAATCTGCAATAAGACATCATCCATAATAAACAAATCGTCACACTCACCCTTTGACAAAACAAACAAAACAAACAGAGCAAACATCAAAAGCTAGAACTTTCAAGCAAACAATCACAAAGATTTGATTATAAACAGATGGAAACAAAGCCAACGTATCAACTACCTATATTTTTGACAAGTCCCAACAACATCCTAAGATATGCCTTAATCGATCCGTTCCTACGATAGACATGATCAACATCGGATAATAGCCCTATCCCCAAAACAGATATGGAAAGTGATATTGCAACTGTCTTTTATCTTTTTTATAGTCTTATTTTTGTGATTTACATTATTGACTCATTCCCAAGATCTCTCGAGGATGTCCATAAGGATTTAGAGAAGAAGGAATGGGGGCAATTGAGCGTCATTTCAATTTGTTGTTTGTGGATATTTTTGTAAAACTACCATGGTGAATACTTGCTTTATTGAGTGTATGAAAGTTGTGTTGAAACAATTCGTGTAGCAGTTGCATGTTAGGTATTTCATACCTCTCTGTGTAAATGGTTCGAAATTCATGTAGCATTTTCATGTTAGGTGTCCTATACCTCTTTGTGTGGCTGGTCTGAAAATTTCTAACACAAGCTGACTATATAATTTAAACAAAGTTTTCGTATGTCTAGTATGAGCAAAAATACTCTTTGTTTGTAGAGTCAAAGTCCACACAATGGATACAAAGTCACCTTGGTCATTAATACCCTAGTGCATCGTATCTGTTTACTACATCAAACAAGATTGTTCAAAAATTGTGAAGCCTCCAAGTAAAGTGAAAGCAACTCATCAACTACTAACAACATCAAATTTCTATCTATCATCAGATATTTCTTCTAACTAACATCCATCCTGCATCCACAGTGTCGTCAGTACATATCATGATGATAATAAACCAATAAAAACATCATGTATCATGTATGGTGCATACATCCATCATATATCAACACCACATAAACATCATATATCACAACAATATATTGATCATCCATAATAAAACATCATATGATACAAAGTATGATCCATCCATCCATATCATATGCATACATCATCGTACATCATCATCAGTGAAACCAAGTGTGATAGGATAATACAACATCATAACATATATACGAGGCCTTGACTGGGTTGATGAATATATATACAAAACACATGTCTACAATATGCCTTTGAGCAATAAACAACATAAAGATCAAGTACCCTGCCCAACAAAAAGGGAAAACACTCTATAGACTAGGCTGCGACCACCATCTAGATCTGGTTGTCTAATAGGATGACCACCTGCAATCATTTTAACTCATGATATTAAGGTTTCACTCTAAACAGGTAAGTGACACATAATGATACAAAACACAATGACAAACAAACAGATGCCAAGGTTCCAAGCAAATGCTAAAGTCAAATGCAACAGGAAAAGTCAAATGCAAGGGTTTTGAGCAAATGCTCATAAAGCACCAAGCAAAAGTGAGCTTTTCAGGAAATTGTGAGCTTTTTAGTCAAAGGTGAGGAAACAAGGGCAAGGATCTTGGTCAAAGGTGTGGATTTCAGTCAAAGACAAGGATTAAGAACCTAGAGCAATCAAAAGCGAGCTTTATGGTCAAAGGTGAGATTTTAGGTCAAATGCTTAAAAAAAAAGTGAGGTTTTAGAGAAAATACTTGAAAAAAATGAAAGGATTTAGAGAAAAGGCGAGGATCTTAAGCAAAGGCGAGCAAAATGATGCAAATGCTCAGAAATCATCAAAACTTCGCTATTGACTGGTAATCAGGACTTTTTTTACCCTATCTTCAAACAACCATATCTTGGTCATACGAAAGTATTTTTCTATGATTTTTTTTTAAAAATGGGGTAGAATTTCATGATCTTTGCAATGGTGTAGGTGGTTTTCATTTTTTCTATAGTTAAATTTTCCATTGGGGTCATGAGCCTGACCTTGAACTTGAAATCTTTGACCAACCTCTCGAGGGGGCAGCATAAAGTCCTACCATCATTCCATAAAACACCGGGGCACAGTGGGGCATAAATCTTTTTCAAAAAATTGATCTTAAAAATAGAATATTTGAAACAAAGCAACCAGTACTTTGTAACAAAGAGGGGCAAAATGTAGACATGTAAAATTGACTTAACACCTATCACAACCTGAAACATCTTGAAACAATTCAGAATCAACCTGAAATGTCTCAAAACATCTCAGAATCAACTCAAAATTTCTTGAAACATCTCAGAATCAACCTAAAATGTCTCAAAACATCTTGGAATCAACCTAAAACATCTCGAAACAACTTGGAATCAACCCGAAACATCTCAGAACATCTTAGAATCAACCCGGAACGTCTCAGAACATCTCAGAATCAACCTGAAATGTCTCGGAACATCTTAGAATCAACTCAGAATGTCTCGAAACCAACCTGAAACATCTCAAAAAATCTCGGAATCAACTCGGAATGTCTTGGAACATCTTGAAATCAACTTGGAACATCTCTGGAACATCTCTGAAACATCTTGAATCATCTTGAAATCATCCCACGATCATCAAATGGCATCTAAAACCCTAATTTCCTCTATTAATTGAATAATACAACGTTAATTAATTCACTTTTTCATCATTCTCAACAAATTAAATAAATATTGTTTATTTACTAAAGTCTTGAAAACCCGAATTCTACTATTAATTGAATAATACAACATTATTTGATTAATTCACGTTTCATCATTTCGACTAATTAAATAAATTATGTTTATTTAATAAAGTCCTAATCTAATCTTATTTTGTCCTGATTAGTCAAAAAATGCTAATTATTTTATTACGTCACTAATTCACCTTATTCCTAAAAATTAATTGAATTATTAAATCATAATAATTTAATTATCGCACTTTCCCTCTAAAATTTGAATAATTAAATCAAACTATTCAAATCAATTATCAAAAATCAAATCAAACTAATGCAACTCTATTTGCAAAAGTCAAATTTGATTTGCATGATCAAACACAAAAAGGAATTAATTAATTAAATCAATTAATTCATATTCCTCACCCACTTTCTAATTGAGAAAATCATGGGTTGCTAACTGGTCAATCTATTTCATAACCAAAATCAATCAATTGCTAACTGATCAATCAATTGTTGACTGATCAATCTAAACCCTGACTAGCCAACCTATTCTTCAATCACCCAAATTTTGCAATCAACTTTGCACAATCTTCTCATGTCTAAATCCTCTCAACACATGTTGACCGTTGATCTGGATACTCTCCAACTCCCTTCTTAGCCCAAGAGCGGCTAAACAACCCCCTTGGCCCCCAATGGTAGACCGCAGTCATCCAATGAGGTTGCTCTACCTTGAAGGGACCCTAGTATCTACTCAACCTATCGGTTCCATCCCTCAACCAACTACATGATTGTATGATGATACAAACAATTGCATCTAATGATTATCATATTGACAAATTACCCATAATTACACCATACTATGGGGATTCATGAATTTATCAAGATATTAAGAATTCAATGTAAATAATCTATTTACCATATGAATGTATATGCAGTTGTCCCTTATGCTATTCAATGTTTATATTGATCAATTATCAAAGATTAATAACTCCATTAACATCTTTATCAGTATCAAATCCAATTTATCAATCGTTAATATTTACATTCATAACATGTTTAACAAATAGTATTTTCTAATTATATTAAGGTATTTATGATTGTTGATTTAGGGCTATGAAAGTATGCACCTAATACTTACCACTTTGATCTATAGGAGCCTCTTGTTTTCCCAGCTAATGATGCTTCCTTCTTATTCTACGTTTCAATAGAATGATAGATTATAATGGTCTTTAATATTTTCATGGGTGTAGAGATGTAATTAGTCTTTCTTTTATAGTTACACTCACCATAATTAGGATGGAATATATCATCATAACATCATTAGTTGTCCAATTCAAAATAACATATTAGCAATACTATAATAGTGACATGCATTCCCCAAATAATGATAATAAATAGCATCAATTTGACAAATATTATTATGTATAAATTGTATTTATCACCTATAATATATTTATCAAACTTAATATATTTAAGTATATTTATCTATTTATATACATATATCTTGATACTTATGTCACACTTACATACAGTAACTATGATACAGATAACGAATTTCAATAGCAAGTAATTACATTTGATGGTTATAGGACATACCCAATCTGCATAAATCAAAATGTGTTTCTATATGTTTATAGAATATACCTTCTTCTTTGGTAATTTTGCATACACTATTTTCACAGGATGGCAGGAAAGTTGCTCTAATACCGCTTGTAATGACCCCTTTCTAGTGGAAGCACTTTGACTTGAATCTTGCACTCAAAGTGTTTCTCAAAGAAACATTTAAAGCGTTAAAGATCAATAAGTTGCAGTGACAATATCTAATAAGATCAAAGATGATACAGACATTTCATTCTTGTTAAGGTTACTCAATTCTTCCCTATCATTCCTATGAATGGTCCCTTATATATTATATTTCATAAATACATTAAGGTGGATATTAAATGTCTAACAAGATCCCAAAGATGGTATTCTATTGTACCATTTGTCAACCTAGTAAATGAATAGAGTCATTAATACTTAGAAGACTCAATAATTTGTTGCAAGCATCCTTATTGGGTAATCGTGAAAAGTATATTATATATATACTTATCAACATATGAATTATATATCTAGAGAACATCTTATATTTAATAGATGTATATATATATAAAAACATATATCTCTAAAACACCAATCTTTACTAATTCTTAACCCAATCAGTTACCATTTATTTATTCTTGATTAGATTTCAACGTAAATTGTAGTTATTTATTTAATAACAGAAATCACTTACCCTCTGCCCTAATTGGTCTGTATATGCTTTAACCGTCCCTTTTTCCATCGATTCATAGAGCAAGACTTTATAAGGGGATCAATGTTTGTGTTATAATACTTTGTCCCTATCCATCGCTGCCCTTCACTATGATTCTTCTTGTCGACCTGTAGGCTAGTCTATTCCTTTGTTCTTCACCGCCACCTTTATTTGTATTATCAATCGTTGACTTGAGGATTTTGCATATTGCATGACAGTAATTAATTATATGCAGATTACACCACCACCAATTGACTTTATACCACTCTTTTCTTGCTAGTGGGATCCTCATGTGGAGTTGGCAGAGGTCAGTGCTTCCTAGACTTGTCGCATCCCATATTCATGTATTTGTAGAAGGTCTAGGATGGTTGAAGGTTGTGTATACCCAAGGATTGACGTTGCAATATTTATGGTGCATATATCATAAAGATGTGGGCCATATCTTCGATGTTATTATTCTAGTGCTTATGTCAATAAGGAGTTCATATTCCAGACCTTATAATCTCTAATATCTCAGTGAGATGTGGATGTAATTGACGTGTCATTTTGGAAGTTGATAACCCTGATTGTAGAATGCTCTAATGAACCAAAGCCAAAGATTTGCGTCCCCTTCCCCTCAGATATCCAACACCACGGGTTTTTATATCCCTCCCGATAAAAGCTAAACTATTGCATAATCAGGTGGCACCCTTTTACAAATGATCGAGACCCCTTTATGCTAACTAAGCTTACGATTTTGTAAAGATATTTATTTAGCATAATAGTAGAAGATCGCCCCTCTCTAAGAGGTAATTATTAACATATTATCATAATCACAATATTAATAATTTTGATATTATATCATTATTTTATATCTGTGTTATTAATTTTATATATATAAATGCTAATATTGATATTTATATCTAATGATTTTCTAGGTTTATCTTTATTATCTTATATTCCATATTATCAAAAATGGTGATAGTGCATATTACGATAATCATTGCATTATAATTATAATATTGTCTTTTGACAATTATAATTATAATGGTATCGAATCAGTAATATTTTAAAGTATGTCTTTACCATCTTCATGACAATTTTCGGGGACATGACATTTTTTTCATGATCTCACTACTCACACTCCTGCGCATCCATCCAACATCCTCCTCCATCACCGCCAATTCCAAATGATTCAGGGAGCCATGCACCTGCGGGCTAGAGACCCATTTTTGTTGTACCATAGCATTTTTTATGTATAGATTCATATATAGATATATAAACACCACATTTTGTAACACTGGTGTGATACGTGTACTTGAAATTATTTTTGACATATATATATAGATATACAAGATTTTGGATCAGCATTATGATGTGTTCTTTATGTGTATCCTTATTTTTCATGTATGTTTATTAGATGGATGTATGTTGATGGATGTATGCTTAGAATAGATACTATCATGATTTAATAAACAAACATTGGATGTATACTTAATTAAACACAATTATGATCTAATGCTTGACTAAAAGAATTAATCAAACACAATGCACACACAGATACACAACATAAAAATAAAACACATGTATGTAATTCTTAATTAAAGAAATTAACTAAACACATGTTTACATCATAACACAAACTAAAAGGATATTATGTTAATTAATAAATGTCATAGCATAATGGACTACAATCCCCAAAAGAGGGGACAAGCGTCATGCACATGCCACATAGACCTTATGCATAGTATCAATGGAGATGCATTGCATTGACCAATTCTTTTAGAGGTGTACCATCCATAGATGATAATCTATATGCACCAAAATCATACACAAAGGTTATGTAAAGACCTAACCAATTAGGGTTGAGCTTCCCCTTTTGATCAGGTGGCACATTTATATTTCTCTGATTCTCATATAGAAAAAGATCACCTACCTTGAAGGTATGAGAAAGAACACCTTGGTTGTAATGTTTAGAAATAGATCTTTGATAAGCTTGGAGATGGTCGAGGGTCTATAATCGGTGCCCATCGAGCAACTCAAGCTGGTTGAGACATTCAACATGGTAAGTGTCATCATCAATTAACCCTTTAAGGGAAACTCACAGAGACAAAATTTTCAACTCTAAACGCATGGTAGCCTCGGCACCATGCATGAGGTTGTACGAGGTTGTACCAATAGTCATATGAACACTCATGTGATAGGCTCACAAGGCATACATCAATTGAGTATGTCAATCTTTACCATGTTTTTTCACCATTTTTTGGAGAATTGGCTCAATAACTTTATTAGATACTTCAGCTTGGCCATTAGATGTAGGATAGTAAGATGTAGAAAATTGATGTTGAATGTGAACTTTCAATTTCTATAATAATTGCTTCTCTTCTTTGTTCTTAAATGAAGTACCATTGTCAGAAACAACAGTAGAAGGCAATCTAAAATGAACAATAATATTATTTAGAAGAAAGCAATAGATTGCTTCAGCATTAGTGGATCAAAGTGGAATAGCTTCAACCCACTTCATAAAGTAATCGATAGTTGTAATGATGAAGGAATGTCCTTTAGAAGAAGGAGGTGATATTTTTTCAATAATGTCCAATCCCCATTTTGCAAATGGCCAAGGAGAGGTCTGATTCGGAAGCCATAAAGTGATTAAGAGGGTTTTGATGAAGAAGTTTATTTATCATATTTTCGAGTGGAAGGAGATGCCTCTAAGAAATTATCTAGGGCATCATCTAATATATCGAAATCTTGTTTAGAAAAAGCATTATCAAAAGTGTTAAAATTTTGAGGAAAAAGATTTGACATGATTTCATTCACATCAAGTTCACCAAAATGTGAAGGAGGGGATTTGCTACCCTCGAGACTTGAGACAAAGGGAGTTTTCAAGGAGAAAATAACCCTTAGTTACCTCAAGGAATAAAGCTCAAGTGACAAGATGGGCAAAGGGCCTAGCTCAATTAGATAAAGCATCACGTTGTAGGCAAGAGGTAACGAGGTCTAGTCTCCCCTCTATCCCCATGGTATCGGATGGTGTGTTGCACCAACATCATCGGTCACGTGAAATTTTTTTACCATGCACACTGTAGTTTATAGGGCGCTACCTGATTCCTGTATTCTAACAAAAAAAGCTCAAGTGACAAGATAAAGAATGGAGGAATATTTGCACAACTTAATCAAATGGAAACTAAACTAATAATAGCAAGAATATGGAAATCTCTTAATTACAAAAACATATGACAGAATCATAATCTCTAATATACAAAAATATAAAGTACATAATGTATAGATTTTATCACTAAGAGGACTAAGCCTTGGCCACGGACGATAGCATGCCATGGGGACGTATGCACCCCATGTTGTCATCTTTGATAAAATAGAGAATAAAAGCCTTAAATTTGCAATGCCCAAATTGCCAAATCCGTACATCTACACACAAAATAGAACAAAAAAATGTTGGGGGTTGTTTCAAGGCTTGCTTTAGTCAAACCCTCGTTTTGGTGTTTCCACCTCCACAAGCAACTAGATAGATAGAGATAGACAAAAGGAAATGAAATTTAAATATGTGTGACAGAAAAAAACCCCACAAAGGAGGAGAACCCCTATCACAATTATACAGACGTGTAATAGAAACAATATCTTCAAAGGAGGAAAATCCCTATTACGAATATAAAGACGTGATCAAATAGATAGTATTAAACAGACAAGAAAGCGTTACCAACAGCATGTGGTTCCCCTCTTGGCTTGATAAATGTGATAAGCTTGCATGCAAGAGAGCCTTGACTGTTGCTTAAGAGAAATCTAGTAGAGCTTCGTTGTGGAAGCAAGAGATAGGAAGAAAGAATGAAGAAGAAAGATTATAACAAGAGAGAGAGAGAAAGAAAAATCGAATGCGAGAACATAAGAATGAATGAGAATGAGAGGGAAAAATGGGGTTTCGTGAGGTTGCATGGGCGAGAAGAGTCATTACATCCATTTTTCTACCATAATGACAAGTGTCATAGGAAAAGTACGTGGAATATTCTCATTTCAATCTTAGAAAATTTAGGAATTCTAGTGCGATGTGGAGATGTATGTGCATTGCGCAAGTGTCATATTCAAAACTTTGCAAGAATGAGACATTTAGATTGTTAGTGCTTCTGTGTTGTCACTTATGAAGTTGGAATCATAAAATTTTGACATAGGTTTTTGTCATTAATGTGGTGGGCTAGATGTGTACATGTGAAATTGCCACAAGGTGCAACTTTATGACACTACAATAGATTTATTATGGATGGGTGGGGTGGGCAATATTTTATTATGATATGGAGAGGAATGATAGCCGATGGGATGACATCCTAAGATATGGTGGATAAGAGACTACTATACATGGCATTTGTTTCCAAGTTTTCACCATGGTACTTATCCAAGGTACCACTAAAGTGGTTTTCACCATTGGATGAATTATTTCTCTTTACTATTTTTTTTGTATTTTCTTATTTTTTTAAATTTTTGGATAAATGAGACTTGATGATGCAGGATCATGGTGAAATCTATTTAATAGATGGATGGTGATGTTGGAAGGATATATATGGATGGTATGATGTGGATGCTTTAGTCTATAGATTGAGGGAGCCAAGATATGATCACTATGTGGACCTTTACGTGTCACACGTAAAGGAGTTTGGGAAACCTTTGGGTTAAATCGCATCAAGGGGTTGCCATCAAAGGTCCATCAAGAGACATCACCAAGGGGGATTAAGGATGGATGGATTAGGTGGTGTGTGGATTTCATGAAGATGATGAGGATGAAGACTTAGGATCAATAAGGTCATTTCTTAACTTTTTGATTTGGGAGATGCCCCCAACTATTTTAGATGAAGGGAATGATAGGAGATCAACTTATTCTTTTTCTTTCTTTTATTTTTGACTTTGATTTTGGCATTGTCTAATAGCTTTTGATTTTGATTTTCACTAGAGTACTTTTCTTGAATTTTATTTTTTTGCTTTTGATTTGGGATCTCCATTCGATAAAGATTTTTTTTTGTATTTTGATTGATACACTTGTTGATCCAAGTAGAGGAGGTGGATGGAAGAGGATGAGTTGGATGAGATGGTAAAGATATGTGATTTGTGGAAGAGGTTGGTGATTCCCTTCATTTATTCTTCGTGACTATCCTTTTTACCACTGTTAATGTTAAATCAAGCTTGCACATCGTCCTTAGCGAGTTGGAAAGAAGGCTCAATAGGTACAACACTAGGTGATTTGTACCCTAACCTAGGAATGCTTGGTGTGGAAGGTTTTTATCTCATGATATGGAGTGGGAGGGAGAGGATCATGAGATGGAAGGGAATGATCTTAGATTTCCTCAATAAAATCATGATCAAAGAGTGAATTATCATAGATATCATGATTGAACATAGGATTTGTTGGAAACAAGCAACACTGAGAGGGGGGTGAATCAGTGTTGTGTAAAAAATAAATTTATTATTCTGATCTTTAACCCACTTAAAACATTCAACCAAGATAAATATGCAAAAAGAAAAAGAAAACAACCACAACACCATAACACAAGGATTTTTACATGGAAACCCTGTTAGGGGAAAAACCACGGTGGATGGCCAATCCAAAATATGATCTGAGTATACTCAAAAAGAAGTTTACAATATGGGAATGCACTTGCATTCAGGCCCACTGCCTAGAGCTCATTGCTCAAAATAGAAAGGCACACTGCCTTACAAGGATTTGGATTAGATCCAAGAGAATGAACTGAAAGAATAGCATCTACAAATGCTTGATTACAGTTCTGGTTAGGCTTATTAGTCGATCTTTTGTCCTTCTGACTGATTCTACACTTATGCTCTGCTCTGCTCTAACTCGCATCACAAAATATTTAATGCACAAGTGAAACTATGCATAATTGCGCAATCACCCTTTTGATATTCACAACACACATCGACACACCTTATACACAAACAAAATGATATAATTGATCATTTATATATATCTGCGACTAAGAATTTGCTTCAATAAAACTTAAGAATATTTACAATTGTTGGCTCAAATCATGAATGATATTCAATGTGCACCCACAATGGTCGGTCACAACTTAGGTCGGACCCAAATTAAATTGTTCGAACACAAGAACATTTGAGTAAACACTCCTCAAATATCCACAACATGTTATATAAACTGGGTCGGCCACAAAACATAGATGAACAAAAGGATATCCAACCGAATCTCCAAACTTGCATACAACTTGATACGAGGCACTAAGATTTTTGGACAACACAAGACATACATTGATTAACCTCCCATAAGATCCACAACTCAAAATAACGACAGAAAATTTGTATTTAAATCAATGAACACATAACTGTCGGATGCTCTGTTCTTCCTTGACTGTCCTCAATCTATCTACTAGTAGGAGAAAATGATGACGTGCAGACCCAAACACCGACTAGGGTTGCCATCAATGACAACACTAGAAAACATTTGCAGTGTCTCTTGCCAATAGGATTATCATGGACATCAAAATATTTGGATGGATTAGATGGTGATGTGGGATCTTTGGATGCATGGGAATCTATGTGGAAGGCATGTAGCTCATATTCTCCAATACCAAGGTATTTGATCTTATCCTTGATCTCTGAGATAGTGTGAGAGGCAGGTAGTAATGAAGGATCAATGTATGAAGATGAATATGGTGATACAGTGTTGGTAGGGAAATATTGTGAAAGGCCATGATTGCTTTGTAAGAATTTACAATATTGGAATGGATTTAAATCGGCATGGACAGTCACTTCAGTTCCACTATGGGGGAACTTTATGCATCCATGAAATGTGGGTGGAATGGCTTGCATGATATGGATCCATGGGCAACCAAGAAGGATGTTGTATAAGAGATCAAGGTTTAGGATTTGGCAAGTAGTTTCAACTGTAGCGGGTCCAACCTAGATGGGTAGCTTTATAGAGCCTTTAGATTCACACTCAACTTCCTCATATACTTTGATGGTAATATTTTTTTGGGGATCAAAAATATCATCAACATATCTCAATTTCTTTATTAGACTTTGGCTAGACAAAGATTAAGTCTTGATCCACCATCTACTACGAAGCATTTGATTATGGTTTTATGGATGTGGGATTGAAGATATAGTGGATTATTATGAGATGGATTAATGAAAGGCATATTTTTACTGGAAAAGGTGAGAGATTGCAAAGATGATAAGTGTCTTATCATGACTTGAAATTGAGTAAGATCAATATCATTAGGAACGTGGGATTCATGGAGGATTTTCTCAAGGATGTCCTTGTGGATGGGGGATGTTTTGAGTAGCTCAAGGATAGATATTTGTGCTTCAATTTTATGCAAGTGATCAAGGATGCTATATTGATGTGTAGGGTGAGACAAGGATGAAGCTCCTTAGATATCGATTTGACCACGTTGGTTAGTAACAACATAATTAGACACTTTGATAGTTATGGTGACTACTTGGGAAGGACTTTGTTCAATGTAGACAATAATAGAATCATATGAGATATTATTGTTATAATTATAAGGCATCGGGTTATATGATGCAAGAAATTTACCATCATTATGCTGAGGAAAAGGTTGTTTGTATATACCCAAGCTTTCATTAGGGGATGTATGACCTTTGATAGAGATCTCTCCTCGATCAATAAGATCTGAGATGGAGTTCTTGAGTTTCATGCATGAGAAGGTTTTATGTCCATGGACCTTATGGTAATAATAAAATTCATGTTAATTGTACTAAGAAGGCTTTGACACATCATGAACAAGGGGTTTGATGGGTGGAAATCATATCATGTTGGCTTGGATGAGCTTGTGGAGGATGGTTTCGATTGGTTCACCCAATGGGTATATTATCACTTAGTGTGTTGTTTAGGTTGACCTTTAGGGATGAGCACATGTTTTTGGGGAGCTAGGTTGTTTTGAGATAGTGATGGTGGAGATATTTGTATATTTTTGACATGTTTTGAATTAGTCACACTATCACTGACCACATTTTTATTTTTATTCCAAAAACGGGATTGTTAATAGATTGGGGATCGTTGTCTTTACCTTATTTATAAATTATAAATATTTACTAGTCCTTTGGATATTAACACCTTTTCTATAGCTACTCCTTTTTCTATTATTTTTTCAAAGGAGTGAGCACATTATATTCAAATATGGAATCCCAATTTAGTGTTTAGGTTCTTGAAAAAGATAGTGAGGAGTTGGTTTTTAGGTATGGACCATGCAAAGCGACTAGAAATATGTCTCCATATTTGTAAGAATGAGGAAAAGGATTCCCCATTATTTTTTTTTATTACAAAGTTTCATCATGGTGATATCATGTTCTATGTTGTAGGAAAAGTGAGTGAAAAATTTATTGGCTAGCTTCGAAAAAGTTGTGATTGTCCCATGGGGGTGAGTGAACCAATCAAGGGCTTTTCCACCCAATATTTTAGAGAATAATCTCAAGAGGTAGGCATCAAGATAAGATAACTCTTTGCATGCAATACTTAATTACTTTAGGTGCTCTCTAGGGTCTCCCTTTCCTTTGTACTTGTCAAATTTAGGCATTTCAAAAAATTTGGGAAAGGGGATCATGGTGATGGACTTGTCGAAAGGATAAGGACATAAATTTCTTGTGATGCTCTAGTTGAATTCCTTTAAAAGTATTCTTGATTTATTGCACATATTGGGCCAAAGTACTTGTGAGATTGAGGGGTGTTGATTGATATTTGGAGATGGTAGGTTGTGAGGATGATATGTGTTGGTATTGATGAGAGGAGGAAATAGGATTAGAAGATTGGAGGTGTTGATGAGAAGATGAAATGGGGTTATAATATTGGATATATTGATAAGAGGATGAGATGGGGTTGGATGTTTGAAGGTGATGTGTTGTGTTAAATGGGATGAATGTTGAGATGTGAGGAGAAGGGATGGAATTTTGAGGTTGTGGGATATGTGACGAAATTTTTTGGGTATGAGAGGGGATTTTGATATGCAAGTGGGATGTAGCATTCATGGATTGAGATGAAATGGGGATGTTAGAAAAAGATGGGAGAGATGAAGGATCATGATTATTAGAAGAAGATGGATGATATGTAGGATTATGATGAATAGAAGGTAGGGGTGTAGAAGGAGGTTTTTTGGTGATTTGAGATGTGTCAAAGTCATGGGGTAATTTGGCACCTTTGTTTGTTAGAATAAGGATATATTGGTTGGGATGCTTCATTATGTATCTATGCATCAAGTCCATAGCTTGGGTATCTTGTGAAAAGTCCTTTAATGATGTGGGTGATTCTTGGTCACTTGAATCATGGTCATCATGTATGATGTGAGATAGATATGGGAATGGGTTTTCTATGGGGATTTGGTGGACTACCTCCTCAAAGAACATGTCATTGGATGATGAGGGGTACTCTTGGGAGGCAATTATTTTCTTTCTTGTGTGGTACCTTGTAATAGGAATCTAAGAGAGACCTATGAATGATGTGATGGGATGAAAATGATTAATTATGATGGGATAGACCTTGGATTTGAGATGATTGGAATGACAATGATGAAATATATGGAAAGGGTATAATGATAGAATGGAAAGGGAATAATGATGAAAAGGATAGAAAGGGGATAAAGATGAAAATTTGATACAATACCAATGGTGTCAAGCTAAATGTAGACCCTTGGATTGATAACAATGATTTTTTCTTACACTAGGCTTTGATGATCACTTAGGAAAGGCTTGGACTTCTCACTCAAGATTAGATGATCACTTGAGCAAGGTTTGGATAAAGGATGATTTTGCTTACCTAAGCTTGGATAATCACGTAGGCAAGGCTTGGATGAGATTTTGATAGCTAACTTTGGGTATCCAAACTCCCAAATTAGGACAACCAAAATGATAAGGAGCTAACTCAATATACTACTTGAGATAGGCAAGTTCTCAAGAAATACATAAATCTAGTAGATAACAAAGGATTAGGATCTAGATAAGATTTTGACAAGATTGATATTGATAGGATAGGATAGGATATGGATTATGATTGGATGATATGATAGATCAAATATGATAAGGATTGGATATGAAGGATATGATTGGTCAATGGTTAAAGATAATGGATTGGAAGGATAAGATATGTTGATGATGATAGGTGATGGATTAGATATGATATGATAGGATACATATTGGATTGGAAGATAAGAAGGATTAATGATGAAAGCAATGATGGTAGAAGATGATAATTATGACAAAGATTGGATGATGACTGATAGTACCAAGGTCTAAGGATGAAGATAAGAATGACTAGGTTATGATAATGGATGATATTGATAATATGCAGGGAATATGATAGATTTTGGATGGGAATGATGGAAATGGTTTATGTTTCAGGTGAAATGATGGTTGATGATAGGTCTCCCAAGTTTTCTCTAGGGATGTAAAAGTAAAGATTGCAAATTGAGGTCTCAAGATGGTCAAATGGAAATGACATGACAAAGGCACAATGTCAGGTGATAGATCCACCACTCTGTGGAATAGAAGTGCAAATATGTGAAACAAAGGTGCCTTTCTATGGAATAAAGGTGCAGTTTCATAAAAAACTACAAGGCACCTTAGGATGATGCACAAGAATTGGGGGATGATACATAAGTGTGGTTTGATAGTTTGAGATGGATTTTGATAATTTTTGGCAAGAGACAATCAAACAAGAAGACACAATGGCTAACTTAACTTTCAAGGTGATAAGCATAAGTGGCTTCACTAGTATTGCACATGAAAACACACCAAGCATGATAGCACAACCCTATATTTAGTCAAGTGGGTGTGTTAACTTAATTTGGGCCCACTAGCCAAAGGCTAATATCTCAAAATCAATGTCAGACACCTCTCTTTCAAGAGTCGGTAGCTAAAGATCTAGTGGCACAAGGGCTCACCTTTTTTATGTCCTTAGAGATTCTAAGATCTTTCCTAAGGATATTCCACCTCTACTCAGGGAGATACATGGTGAGTAACTTCGGGAATGATACTATATCCTACACCACACTAAGAAATGATTGAAAGGTATTAAAGGCTTCTAGATACAAGGTTTTTAGTGGATTTGTGAATAGTGAGATTTTTTGATAATGCATAAGATTAGGAGGGAATCTCCTTCTCTCATCACCAAACAAGTCCCAATAGTTTGAGGGTCTTGTGGCTTGGATTGGAAAAAGCTATCTACACTTTGAGGTACAAATTTTACTCCCCCTATTTATATACCCCTCCAAAAAATGTGGTTGAGGTCACCCTTGACACCATCAAATCCCCAAGCAAGATTCCTAATGGGAAATACTATGCTAGGTGTTTAAGATCGTATGAAGCGTAAGGAGAGAGCATACAAAAAAACTAGTAAGCCTTGGGATAACACCTAGAACATAAAAGAAATGAAGAAACGTGAGATTTATCATCTCTGAGATCACACTAAGTGCAAGAAGAGAGCATACATCTACACACTTCCAAACACGATAAATAATGTTTATTAACCCACTAAACTACCTTGTATGCCTAAATTAGTGGAAAATAAAGCATTGGACCAATGAATCTACATAAAACCATTAATAATCTCAATGATAATTTTCTTTGACAAGTGTTAGACAACAACACCACTTGTTAGTTGCTAAAAAATGAAGGTTAGATGAGAAAAATGACTCAAAAACTCTAGAAATTGCATGTTGGAACAAAAGTGCAACTTTACCTGACAAAGGTGTTACTTCAAGCAATAGAGGTGCAAATTGGTGATATAGAGGCATATATTTGTGAAACAGAGGCATCACTTCATAGACTAGGCCTAAAAATGACCTTCGAGAGCCAAAAAACAAAGTTTTCCATTAACCTAGTTGGGAAACCTACAAGATAAGGCTATATGACACTTTCAAACAAAAAGATATAGCCAAAATATGTTAGGTTATATGCTCAAAATTTATAAATATGAAGAAAACCCTAGATCTCCTAGAAATATTGCAAGAGACCCTAAATTGAAAAAATCCTACAAATCCTATTTTTTGTAAGAAAATAATGAACAACTTGTAAAAATAGAGTGTTAGAATGATTTAATCTTGTAATAAAAGGTCTCTGTAGAAACCCCAACCAGTTCTTCTCTGAAAACTTAGTTTTGACCTCTTGAAATTTCATCAAACGATTGGCATGTAATGTCTCTGAACTCTGATTTACTGATGACTGATGCAATTTTTTGAGTTGTAGTGTTTGAGTTTTGAGTTGTTTAAGATGCAATTACATATGCCAAATGATTGAAAGTACAACAAATAACTTTACATTCATAAAATTGATAAGCCAACACCAAATTATGCCTTTCTCGATCTATATCAGGTCTTATTACAATTTTATTAGGTCTGATGTAAAGTATATCAAACTGATATAACAATATTAAACCTCTTAAATTCATTACAAAGGGTGTCTATAATGAGAAACATACCTAGATGATAATTACAACTAATTGTATGTCAAGAACTTAACATAGTAGGTCTAGAAAATGTATTAGCGGCAACCTGGAATGGACATGAAATTGGATGCCTAGCATAAAATGATAGTTTCTCCACCATTCAAACTGCAACAAATGATATGATCAGTTTAGCCACCCCAAGAAGAGATGAAGGAAGCACCAAAATTGAAGCTATTCTCCTCAATACTTTACATGCCTCCTCATAGCTATTGTACGACCTGGTTTAACAACACCTGTATGGCCTAGAAGGAAGTGTAGTACAGCCTGGCTATGTTTGTATTGTACAACCCCATCATGGTAATGTCATAAATTACAAACAACAACCAATTTAGTTCCCATAACCCTTGAAATCTTCAGTGATTATCCCTTTTACCTTGAAACCCTTGAATAGTTTGATGTATCTCCACCAATGATGCACAATACTATAGCAAACTCTATTCATGTGTACTATAGCGAGGGTACTGTAGCAACACATTAAACCCTCATAATATTTTGTATTTCTTCTCCAAATAAGTTCAAATGCAGCTCCTGATGTGAAGCTATCGTACAATGCAGCCTTCAAGTGATGTCTCACATCCTCAGGTAGCAAAACTATGAAGAGACTATGTTCTTCAGAGCTTATACCAGAAAACCATGGTTTCTTCTTCTCCTTCAAGAGAAAAGCTCTCCAAATGAACAAAGCCAAATTTTTGAATGATCAAATGATACATTAATTTATTTTCGATCTGGCATTTAAATACTTCTCCAATTAGGTTGATCCCTTCTAGAAGTCTCTTTTAAATCATTTAAATGATATTTAATATTTTCCTTTCACTTTAATAAATGCTTTAATACATGGGCACTCAAAAATAATAATATTTAATGTACTTTAAGTGACCTTTTTGAGAGTCATTGCCCCATTGGATGTAAAGTGAATTTAAAACTTTATAATTCCACTTTATAATTAATTATTAATAAAGTAATTACTTTATTAATAACTAAATAACATAACTCCAAAAATAATCATTATTTCTCAATTTTGTCTGAACCCAGGAGTTAAGCATTGTATCCATCATGCATCCAACTGCCTTAATAAAAATACTAAGGGTCCCTCTCTAACAACCACTGACTTACTATAAATAGTAAGTCCCTCAAAACAGAACCAGAAACCTCTAAATATCAATGCCTCATAACATATGAAGGATCTAGAGAGATAAACACTTACAAATTCCACCTGAAGAGCTCCATAATTCCCAATCTGGACCCTCTAAACCATCATATTAGCCTACGAGGGTCAAATGATTGGATAATCCTTTGAACTCTGATGCTCACAAAAATGGGGACATTACAGTTCGACCTCCCTGAAATTGCTTGTCCCCAAGCAATCTCCACTACAAAGAAACACCACTCCACCGAAGGTCCAAAGGAAGACTGTGAAATGTCCCACACAAGAACACAACTACTTTAGCACCAACATAAAAACAACTGCGCAAAATATCCCTTGATCACAAGTCCAGAAAAGAAGTCTGCCATGTGTGATATCCTCTGACTTCCTCTGTGTAAATATGATATCAACTTCACCATGCTAAAAATGGTGAAACAACTCGTCGGGAACCATCCAAACTGCAATGCCAAACCTGTCACCACCTAGATCCCAACACAAACTGAACTCACATCCATCTGTCATGCAGAGATAAGAATGACTGGAAGCATCTACTACACCAAAACTCTCTTTGTTCTCTGCTAAACCCTCATGGATGTGATAACTAACCAAGCCATCATGCCCACTGACTCCATAATCACCCTGTAACCATGTATCTATATGAAATCTTTGTGATATAGAAGTATAAAATCTTGTCGATACATAACAACATGATGGATAATTGATTGTTGTCCCTGCAAGTAATCCCCCATAAACAACTGAGTCAGACACTTGTAGCCACTAATTCCATCTTTTGAAAATGGCAAATTCCCATCCCATAATGGATGGTATAAACCCTAAGCCAATCCACACTAACGCAACATCAGATCATCCATGTATGGACTAAAGAAGAAGTGATGAGTGCTCCTCACTATGTAGTCATGATAAAACACTCCAACCTTTGTCAATGGATGACTGTCATAGTCCTCCGTAACTCCCTCCTCATCAGTCCCATCACTCACAACATTGGAATCAGAAGATGGCTCCGATCTCCAATCCTGAATGGCTAATTGGGTAGGGGCTCTGGTAATCCTCTTTGCATACCCAATAGCATACTCTTTATCCTGGAATAGGTGGAGATATTTTGATTTCAGTGCCCCCAAAGCATGCCTAATGAAGCACAAATCTCAAATGTGAGTACCAATCTCCATACTAGATGATGCCCAACATATCTCATGTGATGACGATGGAGTAGTGATGTGATCTATCACACAACTCTCGGGAGAATCAACTATCACATCACAAGAGCTCTCAAACACCTACTCACAACCATAATCCATGGATGCATGATCCTCACCAATTGCTGCCATGAAAGCCTGAACTGTATTTGAAGATGGTGAAGACTGTGCCAAACTCAACTCCATGGTAAGCTCCTCTAACCATGATTGTGACTCTTGAAGGGCCAACTGACTGCTCTTCAATGAGTCCATAGTCACCTCAAGCTCATAGGTGAGCTCATCAACCTCCTCTTTCTTTCCCTTCAATGCATCAAAACAAATACCATCCCACTTGAGAAGGTAATCCTGATCAGATAGTAATAGTAAATAATTATTCTTCATTATCCCAATCATTTCTCTAAGTGTATAAAATTATGTAAGGGAAAGTCCACAACTATCATGCTCATCTATCACAGGAGTACCCCAACCATAAGTAGCCAACATCTGATGAGCAACATCAAAATGCTCTAAGGCTATGGCAATCATGCTCTCATTAACCTTTAATTGCCCTGCTAAATGATGATACCCCTGTGACGAAACATCTCCACACAAATCTTTCAATTTTTCATCTACACTATGATATGAGGCTGAATCAATGTCCCTCACCTCATGATAAACAACATCATGTGTGCTATCAATTGTGTACACATCAAAAACTATGGTACTGTTGCGATGTACCTCATAGGATGGATCAACTGGCAAGGTAGAAGTTGTTGTTTTGGCAATATCTTCACACCCTTCTGCTACCAAAGTAACTGCATGTCCATCCAAAGCACAATCCTGGGATTCACTGCCAATAAATAAATTTTGTGTTTTGTTTTCTAAGGTCTGATATGAAAAATCAGCCTCGCTATGGCATGATTCTTCATCATAAATTACATCATTAGTACCCAAATCTTGACTACCAACATTCAACAACTCCATAGAAACATCATCCACATGTGAAATCATTGTTGTCTCATGCTTATGCAAACATATCTCACTTCTGTCATGAAAATCATAATTGTTATGGGTCATATTTTTCAAGCAATCTTCATGTTTGACTCTCACATCTTGTGTGTCAATACTCAAAGTGAATCCCACAAAATTTTTTGCACTTACCATGACATCAACACCATCATTACGTTCAAGCAAAGGACTGTTGTCATAGAAATCAAAATTGCTATCATGACTGATAACAACTTCTTAAGCGCTAATAATGTCAACATTCTCTTCAAATCTCACCTTCTTTTCCTGCACCTTCTCCTCAACCAAATAGGGCCTCAGCTTGTCTTCACACTGATCAAAGACACTACACACCAAAATGTAAGCAACTGGAGATGTCAATTTTTCTCGCTTACGAACTGCTAGAAGTAATGACATGATAGGCTAAGATAGGTCATCACTATTATCAATGATGGAAGTCAAAATAACTCCCATGTAGTCCTGGATAGATCTATCATGTTTCATACTGATGGAATCCAAGAAGAGTCAGAACAACTGCAACACCAGATCATGCTGATCAAAATCAATCATCGCAATGCATGATCTTACTCATGCCATCAATTCTAAGACCTTTACCTTTCTTCCAAATGAAGGACTACTAATGTCATCAATCCTAACCAAACTGTCAATAATCAGTTGGAAAACCTCACCCATGGTGATTGCATCATAAGGCACCTGAGGAGCTGTGATCCTCATGAACTAACTGATGCATAGGGCAATAGTGAGCCCAATCTCACAGTCATTGTGTCTCAAGTACCTATGCTCACCCAATGCTTTCACTGCAAGAACCATAGCTATCTGAAGCAATGTTGAAGGTGACTGTTCTATGAAACTTAAACTTTCTTCCAATCCTCACAAAATGCATAATGTATCATATCTGGATTGTGATGATTTACCAAGTTTACTACCCTATTCATATATCATTTTGGCTAACCACTTCCAATCACCAAACACTGTTACTTCACCACTGCTTGAACTCATTTTAAAAAAACTTGACTGGAAAATAATGAAGCTAAATATGAAAGAGTGTTGGTCACTCAAATGGTAACTATGTGATCTCAATGAAAATTTAATTAAAACCCCAATAGGTTGGCAGGAAACCACTATGATACTATGATACCATTGTAGTAACCCCAACCAGTTATGCTCTGAAAACTTAGTTTTGACCTCTTGACATTTCATCAAATGATTGGCATGTAATGTCTCTGAATTATGATTTACTGATGGTTGATGCAATTTTTTTAGTTGTAGTGTTTGAGTTTTGAGTTGTTTAAGATGCAATTACATATTCCAAATGATTGAAAGTAGAACAAACAACTTTGCATTCATAAAATTGATAAGCCAACACCAAATTATGCCTTTCTCAATCTATATCAGGTATGATTACAATTTTATCAGGTCTGATGTAAAGTATATCAGACTGATATAACAATATTAAACCTCTTCAATTCATTACAAAAGGTGTCTATAATGAGGAACATACCCAGATGATAATTACAACTAATTGCATTTCAGGAACTTAACATAGCAGGTCTAGAAATGTATTAGCAGTAACTTGGAATGGACATGAAATTGGATGCCTAGCATAAAAGGATAGTTTCTCCACCATTCAAATTGTAGCAAATGATATGATTAGTTTAGCCACTCCAAGAAGAGATGAAGGAAGCACCAAACTTGAATTGATTCTCCTCAAGACTTTACACGCCTCCTCATAGCTGTTGTACGACCTGGTTTAGCAACACTTGTACGGCCTAGAAGGAAGTGTAGTATGACCTAGATATGTTTGTATTGTACAGCCCCATCATGGTAATGTCATAAAGTACAAACAACAACCAATTTAGTTCCCATAACCCTTGAAATCTTCAGTGATTATCTCTTTTACCTTGAAACTCTTGAATATTTTGATGAATCTCCACCAATGATGCACAATACTGTAGCAAACTCTACTCACGTGTACTATAGCGAGGATACTATAGCAACACATTAAACCCTCATAATCATTTGTATTTCTTCTCCAAATAAGCTCAAATGCAACTCCTGATGTGAAGCTATCGTACAATGTAGCCTTCAAGTGATGTCTCACACCCTTAGGTAGCAAACTATGAAGAGACTATGTTCTCCAAAGCTTATACCAGAAAACCCTAGTTTCTTCTTCTCCTTCAAGAGAAAAGCTCTCCAAATGAACAAAGCCAAATTGTTGAATGATCAAATGATACCTTCATTTCTTTTCGATGGCATTTAAATACTTCTCCAATTAGGTTGATCCCTTCTAGAAGTCTCTTTTAAATCATTTAAATGATATTTAATATTTGCCTTTCACTTTAATAAATGCTTTACTACATGGCCGCTCAAAAATAATAATATTTAATGTACTTTAAGTGACCTTTTTTAGGGTCATGGCCCCATTGGACATAAAGTGAATTTAAAACTTTATAATTGCATTTTATAATTAATTATTAATAAATTAATCACTTTGTTAATAATTAAATAACATAACTCCACAAATAATCATTATTTCTCAATTTTGTCTGAACCTGGGAGTTAAGCATTATATCCACCGTGCATCCAACTTCCTTACTAAAAATAGTAAGGGTCCTTCTCCACTGACTTACTATAAATAGTAAGTCCCTCAAAACGGAACCAAAAACCTTTGAATATCAATGCCTCATAACATATGAAGGATCTAGAGAGATAAATGCTTGCAACTGCCACATGAAGAGCTTCATAACGCCCAAACTGGACCCTCTAAACCACCATACTAGCCTATGAGGGTCAAATGATAGGCTAATCCTTCAAACTTTGATGCTCACAAAAATGCGAACATTACAGTCTCAAAGGTTAGTCAAATGCTAGGTTGGGTTCAAATTGATCAAATCCAAGACAAAACAAAAGCACAATTCTAAGTGATGGAGGTGCCACTTCATAGAATAGAAGCTCCTTTCTATGAGACAAAGGTGCAACTCTATGAGATAGAGACACCACTTTATAGTATGGGGCCAGAAGATGACATTTGCATCACCAACAATTCACAAAAAAATATTAGAACAGGCGCGTGGGTCCCACCAAGCGTGACAAAATGAAAAGGGTGGAAAAGATTGAAGGCAAATTTAAAGAAATATAAAGCAATATAAAGCACAATACCTTCACCTATAATCATTTATTATCTCCTTAATGAGCGGAAATGGAGTGCACCCTTATTCCAAGATATTTTATCTTTGATGTTGATATGTGGATTGCACAATGCTCTAGCATAACCTTGATATGATTTGATAATGATAGAATGATAAAATGATAATCTTGATTTAATAGAGATTTTGATAGCATAAGGATATGGTAGGTTGATGAGATCAAGAGATCAAGAGGGATGAAATATGCAAGAGGTCAAGAGGATTTGATGAAGGATGAGAGCCTCTAAATATAGAGTCTTGAAGAGGCAAAATCAATGGCTACGAATGATTGATGATGGATGACTAAGATTGAAGGAGGATTAGGGTTTGGATCAAAGATACAATCATGTGACAAGTGGCACATGATGGATAGGATTTAGTTTTAGGATTGAGATAAGGACACGAATCCTTATTTTGATGGCTAGGACTAAGAGGTTAAATGGGATGAATGGATAAGATAAAAAGTTAGTTTGAATTTTGGCTAGGTGTCTAGGTTGAATGAGTCTACACAAGGTCTTAGTTAGACATGTGAAGGGGACACTTGTCACATGAGGAAAAGTTTAGACTATGATCCATGTGAACAAGATGAAGGGATAGGATTTTGACATTGATAGAGGATAAAGAGAGATTAAATAAATAAATAAAGTATTTATTTAATTAATGGGATCGTGTGAAGGGATTATACCTCATTATCTTATGAGGCATTATTTCATGCAATCTATTATTGTAAGTGGTAGTTTGATATAGCCCTTAGTTGCTCTAATAAGATAATGCCATTTTTATGAGGCATCTAGTTTTAGTATTAATTGCCTCATAAGAATTATCATCATATTTAGTTTAGGAAAATTTATTCATGTTTCCACCCATATATGTTTCAAACTTTTTCACTTTCACTAGATAATGTAGGTGGAGATACTCCTTGTAATTTATTTTGGGCTTTACAAGATTCTTTTTTTACGGATATTGCTCAAAAAAGATATTACATTGTTAGGTGCCTTCTTGCGCCTATTGCCAACCACCCCTTTTACATTATCTTTGTTTTTTTATGAAATAGCTAAGCAGGGCCTCGATTCCACACCCATCCCTTATATTGCAAAAATACATTGTTATGTCAAAACCATATTACATCCCACTCAAATGCATTCAATTTACCCCACAAGGAATAAGATATTACATGTTTCCATATATTTCATTGATTATATTAGCCACTTACAAAAATGTTTTCATTTTTATGATTCCATGCTTTATCTGTCTACAATGGTCTAAACAAAGTCAAAAATCTCTCTAATCCATGCCCAATTCTAAACTAGTTCAAGCTATATCAATTTATTTAAAAACTTATAACCTCACTTTTCCCTTACTCTATTGCACATATGTTTCGCATTGTTTGTCATTGATGTCAATACTTTGTTTCAAAGATTGTTGCACATAAGTTTGGCATTGTTTTTCATTGATGTACACTTAGTTTGGGTTGTCATTGATTTATAATGTTGTGCTAATAGTGATGTTGATGTTCATGGTTGGATGTTATGTCTTGTTTTATGACAGTTAAAGTTGTATTGAGTATGGTTGTTGTCAGTAGAGATGATATCATGATGACATATTAAGATGAGGATTAGAAGCATTAAGATGAGGATTAGAAGCATTAGGATGAGGATTATAAGCATTAAGATGAGGATTAGAAGTAATACCAAAGCTAGAGAGATGTTTATAATGGTCTCTAGTATGTTGTATGCTCCTGAGGAAGTATGTGTTACTGCAAGGATGTTCTGGTTTGCACGTGTTGATGAAATTTTCTACTATAAGAAGTTGCTTTGAAGACTATTTGGGAGAATGCTCTACATTCCTCCACCTTTGAAGATATGGTCTTGTGGTTTGGGATTCAACATTTATGCTTTGTGGATGTTCCACTCCTATCTTTTCAAGTCACATGTGTTGTCGAGGAGGTTTCTAGTATTTGCAATGGGTTGGCAATTTTTGTTGCTTGTCAGGACTAGTCTAGAAAATGCTCTACATTTCTCCACATTGATGTTTATGCTCCTATAGTTTGGTGAACATTATCTCAGTGTCTATGCAATGTCTCAATTCAAATTTCATGTAATGGTGTTTACCACAAGTTTGTCTGTTAATGTTCTATCTCATGGTTGTGTATTTTGTGCTTCTGAGATGAAGTGGTATGTTTCTATTTGGTTTGCAGTGGTTGTTTTAGGCATTACAGTGTGAAAGAAGCATCTGGAAGTGTTGTTGGATGTTCATGTAATGTCCCTTTTGTGGTTTGCACATCAATGGTTGATCTCTTTGGTGCTTCATATTATTTTGAGTTTATTTTCTAGGAAATTTATGGATGTTTGGCCGATAGGGATTGTTCTCTTTCTTGTGCCATGTACTTGGGGGTCTAAACCAACATTTGAAGTTTTTTAAGTCGTGTCTAGGTCCTGACCTATCTTGTTGTGAACCACATTGAGTAAATTCAATTGAAAATATGTTTTTGGGCCGATTGGTAATGTGCTACATATTTCATCTACATTTTTCCTTGTTGCCAACTTGGGATGTTGTGTGCCATCATGTTCAATGTTTGGGATCACATTGGAACATATAATATTGTTTTGGGTCCTCTCTATCTCCTAGATAGGACTGCATTATGTTTTGTGGCCAACTTGTTGAGGTTATTGTTTATCTTCTATATTGGCCAACCTGATTGGTGTTTTGTGATCTTTCGAAGGATATAAATGGAAGAAAAAATAAATTGAAACTTGAGTGAGTGTGTGGTGGTGTGTGAGTTTGGAATGATGAAGTGAGTTGTGAAAAATAAGATTTAGATGAGCTTTAACACCTCAATCAATAGAGTGTATTGTTGACATATGTTGTAATTCTAAATCTTCATGATCTTGCTATTAGATAGTGCGTCTCTTTAGTAGATCCTTGTAATTTTTATCTTTCCCTGGGGTTGTATTCCTCAACCTGCAAGTCCTTCAGTCCTTAGGCAATGATCCTTAAAACAAATTGTAATTATGTAAGCAGTGAGATTCCTATATCGTGAGATTTATCACTATGGTTTTTCCCTTCTTAGTTTTTCCACATAAATATAGTGTTATCTTATGCATGTGTGTTCATTTCCTTATCTTTTATTGTTAATGATTTGATTAAGTATTGTTGATCTGTGTAAGGGTTGGTGATCTTGTTAAAATTCTGATTTGTATATTGTTGAAGGGTTCAAGATCTGAAGGGTTTAAGTTCTTATAGATATTGATTCACCCCCCCTCTCAGTATCTGGGTGTGTTCAACAATTGGTATCAGAGCCAAGTTCCTTTGAAAAACATTAATCACTTGAGGAAAGGTCTGGTATGGCACATGATGGATCTTATAGGGGTCCAGGTTTGATGGGACAAATTACACCTTTTGGAAAGTAAGAATAGAACATTTAAACTCTCTAGGGTTTGATGTTTGATAATTTGTCAAGGATGGTTACATTGCTCCTACTCCTCCTCCAATAGATCTAGCTGAGATTAGTTTGTATGAGAATATTCCTAAGGAAAAATGCTATCATGTGTGGGTTAGCTGATTTAGAACTTTTGAAGGTGATGAGTTGCTATTCTACCAAGGATGTATGTGAAAAGCCAAGTAGAATTTATAAAGGAGATAATAAAGTGAATCAAGCCAAGATGCAAATCTTCAAGAGTAGATTTGAGACCCCGAGGATGACAGGGGATGAAGATATTGCTAGTTATATGCTTTGGGTGGATGAAGTAGTTACTGGTATCAGAGGTTCTTGGTAGAGAAGTGAAAGAAGATGAGATTGTGAAGAAGGTTCTGAAATCTCTCCATAAATATTATAGTCACAAGGTATCTACTATTGAGGAGTCTAAGGAATTGGATAAGTATTCAGTAGATAAAATGTTTGGTGTTCTCACAACCTTTGAAATGAGAGAGTTTGACAAAGATGCTCCAAAGAATGAAGCAACATTCAAATCCAGTAAAAATATAGAATATGAAACAACAAATGAGAATGATGACTTTGATGAGGTAGAAGCAAATTTTGTAAGAAGATTGAAGTAAAGGTAAAATACAAAGGTAAGTTACCTTTCAAGTGCCTCAATTATGGGAGAATTGGTCATTTTTCCTCTAACTGTCCTTTTAAAGAATCAAAAGATAGAAAAAAAAAGAGAGAAGTTTAAAAGAATTCTATATTCCAAGGAGATTAGTTTTCTTCAGAAGACGAGGATAATTATTCAAATGATAAAACCCTATTCATGGTCGTGAAAGACAAAAAGGGTAATATTGAAAAATATAAGAATTTTGGTACTTTGTAAGCTGATAGAAATAATGAAAGACTAATGCTTGTGCGGATTTCCTTTCATGCAAAGGAAGAAGCAAATGCTTGGGTGATTAATAGGGTTTTCTCTAACCACATGATTGGTGACAAGGGAAGGTTCATCAGTATTAAGAAATGTAATGGCAGAGTTGTTAAGTATGGTGGTGATGAGTCAACACAAATTTGTGGAAAGGGTGCTATATCCATTGATGGAAAGAACAAGACTAAGGTTGTCCTCTATGTCAAAGGGTTGAAGCATAATCTCCTTAGTGTTAGTCAAATGTGCAAAAAGGATATAGCCTTACATTTCATGCCAAAGGCTATAAGATCAATAAGGTAGGGTCTAAAAGATTAGTTGTAGAAAGCAATAGGACAAATGGAAATGTCTATCATCTAAGAGGCAAATGGAAGAATTTGTTTATTGGCTCAATTAGGTGAGTGTTTGTTGTGGAACAAGAGGATGGGACACATCAGCTTTAACAATATGGTAAAGATCAACTCTACTCATGCAGTAAGAGATATGCCTAAGATAATTAAGCCTACAAGCACATTATGCAAGGAGTGTCAAATGGGAAAGCAAATAAAATAAATTTTAAGAGAAAGGAGAGTTCTTCTACAATTTCATTGGATTTAATTCACAATGACCTATGTGGACCTACAAGCACAAAGAGTCAACAAGGTGAAAGGTATTTCATGTTACTTATTGATGACTACTCTAGAATTACTTGGGTTACATTTTTAAGAGAAAAATCAAAAGCCTTTGGTAAGTTTAATATTTTAAAATCAAAATTTGAGGATGAAATGGATGCTAAGATCAAATGCTTAATATATGATAGAGGAGGTGAATTTACTTAAAATTAATTTTGAAAAGTTTTGTGAAGAACATGGTATTAGGAGACATATCTTTACTCCTAAAACCCCTTAGCAAAATGGGGTAGTGGAAGGGAAGAATAGGACTATGCAAGAGATGGTTGGGGCTATGTTGAAAGATGTTGATTTGCCTAATATGTATTGGAAGGAAGTAGTTCACACTGTTGTCTATTTGCTTAACAGAGTATAATTGAGGGTCAATAGCACTAAGACCCCTTATGAGCTATGGTATGGAAGGCATCCTACTATTAGATACTTCAGGATCTTTGGCAGTAAATGCTACATCAGAAGAGATGAAGAAGACCTTGAAAAGTTTGATTCAAGGTGTGATGAAGGGATATTTCTTAGTTAATCAACTAGAAGCAAGGCCTATAGTTGCTATAACAAGAGATTGGGAAAGATGATTGAAAGCACAAATGTGAAAGTAGATGAATATTTGTGTCATATCTCACAAGAGCCAGAGGTTTGTGGATCTGATATACCTCCTTGAATTGAAGAAGAAGAAGAAGAAGAGAAGAAACAAGAATAAAAAAAGGTTCATAAGACTCCAACAAAGTATGTTAAGAAGAATCATTTAGCAGATTAAATAATTGGTGATAAGAATGAGGGTGTGTTGAACAGGAGAAGGTTTGCAAAAGAAAGTGAGCAAGTGAATATGTGTTTACTATCAAAGGTAGAGCCCAAGAACTTTTTTGATGCTAGCAAAGATGAAGGTAGTGGAAGAGGAATTGAATCAAATATAAAATAGTCTGACCTAGGACTTGGTTCTCAGACCAAATAATAAGAATGTTATAGGAACAAAGTGGGTGTTCTAGAACAAGTTGAATGAATATGGTGAAGTTTTGAGGAAAAAATCAAGATTGGTATGTGAAACATAGAAAAATAGGGGGTTCCTAGGGTTTCCAAAAATGGAAAAGTGGATCCAAAGAGGGAAAAGGGGTCCTACTTCTCTAATTTCATTAGGAAATGAGATCCCAACAAAGAATTGACTAACTACCATTAGGAGAATCAATTCTATGGAGAAATCTTCATATTTCCTTTTTGTGTCAGGACGGGGGTCTAGGTCAAACAACACTTTGGGGAGAAAGATTAAAAATAGCAAATCAACTCCAAAATGCAATCTATCACTTGTGTTTAGTAGATTAAGCATAAAACTGAAGTAACCAACAATTTTTTTGGAAAATATGGAAAGGATAAATGTTGTGTACCTCTCACAAAATGATGTTTTCAGAAGTTGTTTAAGGACTCATTCACCCTATGGCGAATGGGTCCCTTGTAGGGCTTTTCAAAATTGGTTTCTGGGACCTCTACTCCTGTGTCTGCACTTACAGATTCTCGGGTTTCACAGTCGAATAGTTAGAAATAAATCCAAGATTTGAGTTTCCGTGAGATGATAACAAATGTAACTTTGTAATTTTGCACTTTTGAGATCTTCAACTTTTCTTCAACTTGCAAATCTGCAACACACAAAGAGAGGGGAAAATGTTTTTTTTTGGGTGAATGGGGGTTTTCCTTGGTAAAACTCCATTTTGGTAATTAAACCTTGAAATGAAATAAAATATCATGAAAGGAATGACGAATGAACAACTCAACGTCACAACTCACCAAACCCTTGAATGAACCTTTAGAAATCTGAAATATTGATGTTGATCTTACATGAAATTACTTCAATGGATGTGGATATTGATACTTGAATCTTGCTTTGAATCTTTGACTTGAATGCTTGAAACCTACATCACAATGTTAGCTCCAAAAACATGCATGATTCCACATAACTTTGATATGATGAATGGATCTTTATTGTTGCAACAAATGATGAAGAAATCTGCTCTTGATCATCGACTTTACTATACTTTTGCTCACTTTAAAATATTAGATGAAACTTAGTGAAATAACCTTATATTTATATATATGTATCCTTAATTTCCAGAAATTCAAATATCACAAGTCGACATGGAAATATAGATTTGAAAACATTAAAATACCGCCAAAAACATAATTTAAATTTAGGTCCTAGGTCTAAGGGAGGACCCATTGGCCCATGGGCGAATGGGTCCTAGGTCCCTAAACCTAGGATACACATTGCTCAATGAGAAGTATTATGTTAAGGCATTAATAAATGTCAGGATTCCTCTTTAGAAAATGTAATTAAATAGGCTTGGTAAATGAATTAAGGGGCCAATTAAGAAAAAATAAGCTCAATTAATTAAATGAGTCCTAAATAAGTGTGAAAGTGTAAATAAATACATTTTACAACACTAAATTAAGGCATAATTAAGTCCAAAGTAAATAAGGAGGGCCCAAACAAGTGTGAAAATGTAAAGGGATAATTTTTTCTACACTACGATATGTAAGGGTTATTCACAAGTTGAAGGTATTGATTTTAAGGAAACTTTTTCTCTGGTAGCTAGAATGGAGGCAATAAGGATGTTTCTTGCCTTTATTGCTCACAAGAATTTCAAAGTCTATCAAATGGATGCCAAGTCAACCTTCTTGAATGGTGATTTAGAGGAAGAGGTATATATTGAGCAACTAGATGGTTTCTAGTTATCAGAAGACCCAAACATGGTGTGCAGACTTAAGAAAACTTTGTATGGGCTCAAACAAGCTCCTAGAGATTGGTATGCTCGGTTGGATAAGTATTTACTTTAGTAAGGATTCAAGAAAGGTGTTGTAGATAGTAATCTTTACATTAAGGTAGAGGAAGACAAGATTTTGATAGTTATATATGTGGACGACATCATCTTCGGTGGAGATGATAATATGTGTAAGAAGTTTGCAAAAGAGATGCATAAAGAGTTTGAGATGTCTATGATTGGTGAGTTGTATTTCTTCCTTGGGCTTCAAATTGTTCAACTAGATGGTGGTATCTTCATTCCTTAGGCTAAGTATGTTAGAGATATGTTGAAGAAGTTTGGTATGGAGGATTCCAAACCTATAAATCAACAAGGTGCATAGATTGACTTACGGCCTCCTAGGTGAGTCAATCAGACTTGGATTTGCATTTATTTTAGGATATGAGTGGATTGGAAATGATTTAAAATGATTAATCTAATTAAACTAAATGACCTAGTTTAATAAAAGTAATTTCCCGAAGATAAATAAACAGAAACAAAACTCTGCAAGTGGATCTGGAAAGTGCAGACTGATGTGTACCTATCACCAAAAGTTGGATTTGAGTGAGTTAGCAAGATTGGGTCACCCCTAGGCGGTTGGGTCTTTGTTAGGGTGTCCTCAAATTTTGGGGTCCTCTGGTGCTGGATCCATGCTTATATTTTTCACTTGTCCCACTGTCAGAATGTCAACAAATTTTGTAATTGAGTTTTCATGACTTGACAAGGTTGGTGACAAAAAATGCAACAATGCAAAATGGATCTTCAAACCCTCTTCAATCTTCTTCAAACCTGTTACCTGCACATTCACAAAGAGAGAAGATGTTGTGCCATATAGGGGCTTGCCTCAATCAAACCCCATGTAAGTGTTTTCACTTCCACAATGGCAATGTCAATGTTAAAACCTTAATGGAAAGGAAGGAAATGATGAATGAAAAAAATGTTGCAACTCACCACCCTTCAATGGCTTCCTTGAAGGACTAAAGTCGTGCACATCACTTCAACGATTTGGATCTTGCTTGATATAATGCTTGAATGCTTTGGAGATCTACACCAATGCTAACCTTCACAAAACATGAACATGAACATACATAGAATTTGAAATGATGTTGGATCTTGAATTGCTATGATAAACTCTGGTAATGTTGCTCTTGAATTGCTCAATGATGCTCTTGACAATAGTATTTTCTCTTGATTGTGTGTTTCTAGTTGTTTTTGTTGTTAGATTTCAAATGATAAAATAACTAGGTATTTATAGTTGTTTATCTAATTTCCTAAATATTAAATTCCAAAAGCTGGTCCACTTCATATTTGAATTTTGGATAGTAAAATACCACCAAAAACATATTTAAATTTGGGTCTCGACTAAGAAGGGGGACTCAGTCACCCATTGGCAGCTGGGTCCTGGCCCAAATTTTTAGGACACTCAAAGTCAAGGACAATTTAATGATTGAATACATTTGTTTAATGTTTGTCCTTCAAGTAGGCTCTCGAATGCATAATTTGGAGAATTAGAAGCTTAATTAGGCCTGATAATTTAGGGGGCCAAAACATAATGTGAAATTGTTAAGGTATACAATTTTCTACACTATATTTAGCCCCCAGTTTAGTGAGAGTATGAACTTACATTTAGACTCACACTAAAGTAGAGAAATATGTCAAGAGGAGTTCAATTGTACAAAATGTTGAAGGAATAAGATGACTAAGGATCAAGGGGGTTGCACAAGCCCCTAAGATCAAGATCCTATATTGGAATTTATATGATTGTGTTATATTTATACTTTACATAGTTTGTTAGTACTATATGTAGATTGTCAATACTATACGTATGTAGTATGAAATAAGTTGTTTTGAATTACTTTAGTAGCAATGTCATTTAAACATGAGTTATTAGTTTGGTTATTCCTGGGGTTAGAATAATCCATGGGAAAGGAGGTAACCTATGTATAGAGTATGAATGGTCAAAACTAAATCAAGCTAGTAAGGTGGGTGAGTGTGTGACCTCCACTCTAAATTTTGGGTGATAAATACTTTGGCCAAAGTAGTGTAAGTAGCCACTCTTTACACTGTCAGTGCATTGTGATCTAAGTTTACATACTAGGCAGGGATTGTCATACATGTAGGTTGTAGCCACTGCATGGTAGCTCTAGATATGTAGGACACAACACCATGCTTAGAGAAGGCTACAATTGTGAGGTTACCACACCAATCTCTTCATCGAAGGGTAGGACCACCTTACCAATTTGGTAGATGTGCGGGGGACCATAGTAAGTCTATGGTTGGCAAAAAAATGCTTGAGTGATGCTTCTCCTCATACAGTTGGCAGACAAGATTTGAGGAAGGACATCAAGACCATTTGTATCTCTATTTCAGTAAGCTCATTGAAGCTATGTATGTAATCATGTATCCATCTCTATGGAAAATTGTAAATGTAAAATGTCATCTTGAATTATGTAATGTGAAATCATTACTTGTATTAATGAAATGATTCTTAGGTTTTGCAATGGGAAAGTTTGGAATGGTTTTGTTTCAAACATGTATTAGTTATTCAAAAAAAATAAAAAATTTATTGCTCATAATGTTAGTTGCATAAATTGTTCACTTTTTGGTAAAACATAGTAAAAATTACTAGGTAGAACAATGGGCATGTTACATTTATCGTCTCCATAAATGCTCTCTAACTTTGTCCAAACATCTTTAGAATAATTCAGACTTATCACCTTTCCATATTCAGAATCAGAGAGGCCACTCAGACTCAAAATATCATTCCTTGATTTCATCACCACTTGTCGAACTAGTAGCAAGCATAGTGTATCCTTTTTCAATTGACTGCCAGACTCCAAATCCAAGAGAGACCAGAAATGACTCTATCCTAGCTTTCCAGTAAGTATAATTCGTTCCATCGAACATAGGAGATTTGACACCCTTCCTATGCGCCATCTGGATCTACCTCAAGCGGTTAAGCTTTCCTCCAAGGAACTACAACTCTGAAACCAATTGTTAGATGCATAGGATAAATGAGAGGGGGGTGAATTAGTTGCACATTTAAAACATTCAATCTCTCATCAAAATTCAAACCCTTGTTAGCCCTTAAACCCTTATCATGCATTAGTAGAATGTAAACATATGAAACAATAATGTAAACACATCCAAACACATAAGAACACCAAATTCACATGGAAAAACCAAGAAGAGAAAAACCACGATGAGGATTAGCTCACATATATATGAATAGCAACACTGAATACAATTAGGCTCACTGCCCAGAAAAAGAAGAAAGGCTCACTACTGGGTGGCTCACTGCCAAGAAGAAAGAAGAATAGAAGAAGACTATTAAAAATAGATTCACTATATCAAGGCAAGAAGATAAATCCACCACTAAAACTTTATGCCAACCACAACCTTTGGTTCACTACCTCCAACAACTTCAAGCACACTGAAATGTAGACTCTTATGTTCACTGCATCTATAGTCATAGGCATTAAGCTTGCACTCAGATCACTACACTTGATCACATTCACATCTTTTGTACTTTACACACTTGCCACACACATCTCCAACAATTCACCTTACATTTATACCATTCATGACCTAAACAATCTCAATTAGGTCGGCCTTAATTAAATGTATGCACCTCAAACGTGCAACACCAAAATAGGTCAGAACCAAACACTTCCACAATGGAAATAAGTGAAGGCAGACCACACTAAGGATTAACTAGGACCCAAATCCACATCACCACGCTACTCAACACATCCACAATCCACGAGGTACCTCCACAAATAGCACTAGTTCTCCAGGTCAGCTAAACCTAAACTAACACTATAAGCGACCACATACACACTTCTCCACAACATGCAGACCACAAAAAGACACTTCACAACATCCATACAACATCTCAAAATATTCTAGCATCATCAAAATATTCTACAATACTGCAACAACCACCTGATACAAAGAATACTTTCATTCTATGCAACCAGACACACTGGAAAAAACAAAAAAAATACTAACCGGCCTTGCGAAACACCTTAGCATCTAAAACCTTAAGGGAAAGTGGATACAAAAAATACAAGAACATTCCCAAATCTGCAAGCCAAGAAAATTCAACATAGAGAAATACAGAGCAATTCCATTTCTCCCAGACAACCTTCTTCACAGGTAGACACTCTGTCAAACACATCTTCCACTGTCGCATGATCCAAAACCTAAAACTTTGGATATAAAACCTTTGCACAACTTTGATCATTATATCCAAACCGCACAAGCATATCTTCAACCATGAAGAAATGTGGAGCACAACACTAAACACACCTTTGTCACACTGTGCACTTTTTTATTTAAATTTTCTCAAAAGCACTTGGAAACCAAGTGAGCCAACTGCATCAACAATATCAAAACAACACTACAATACCTTCTCAATACATTCACAACATCTACAACACCAACAATCTCCCCATCTACAATATCTGCTCAACACCACACTAGAGGTTGACATCAATAACACTAAAGACAACATAGTGCAACACACTCACTGCTGACATCAATGACCAACTATTGACATTGTTGTCATCAATGACAACACCAAAAACATACTTGTAATAGTCCTTTGGTGTTGGATTTGAGCTTCTTTTTTCACTTGTATCATTGTTAGAATGTCATCAATAAATTTTGTAATTGAGTTTTCATGTCTTGACAAGGTTGGTGACAACAAATGCAACAATGCAAAATGGATCTTCAAACCCTCTTCAATCTTCTTTAGACCTATAACCTGCATATTCACAAAGAGAGAAGATGTTGTGCCATATAGGGGCTTGCCTCAGTTAAACCCCATGTAAGTGTTTCCACTTCAATAATGGAAATATCAATGCTAAAACCTTAATGGAAAGGAATGAAATGATGAATGAACAAAATACTGCAACTCACCACTCTGCAATGGCTTCCTTGAAGGATTGAATTCATGCACATAACTTCAATGATTTGGATCTTGCTTGATAGAATGCTTGAATGCTTTGGAGATCTACAACAATGCTAACCTTCACAAAACATGAACATGAACATACATAGAATTTGACATAATGTTGGATCTTTAATTACTATAATAAACTCTAATAATGTTGCTCTTAACTTGCTCAATAATGCTCTTGACAATAGTGTTTGCTCTTGAATGTGTGTTGCTAGTTGTTGTTAGATTTCAAATGACAAAATAACTAGGTATTTATAGGTGTTTATCTAATTTCCCAAAAATTAAATTCCAAAAGCCGATACTTCATATTTGAATTTTGGATATTAAAATATTGCCAAAAACATATTTGAATTTGGGTCTCGGCTAAGAAGGGGGACTCAGTCGCCCATGGGCAATTGGGTCTTGGCCCAAATTTCCAGGACACTCAAAGTCGGGGAAAATTTAATGATTGAATGCATTTTTTTAATGTTTGTCCTTCTTAGGCTCTATTATCCATAATTTGGAGAATTAGAAGTTTAATTAGGTCTAATAATTTAGGGGGTCAAAACATAATGTGAAATTGTTAAGATATATAATTTTCTACACTACAATATGTTTTCCATTGTTTGTATTTGATGTACACTCAATTCAAGCTTTCATTGATGTATGATATTGTGCTAATAGTGATGTTTCCGATGTTCATGGTTGGATGTTATGCCTTGTTTGATGACAATTAAAGTTGTATTGAGTATGGTTGTTGTTAGTAGAGATGACATCGGATGACATATTAAGATGAGGATTAGAAGCATTGAGATGAGGATTAGAAGTAATACTAAAGTTGGAGAGATGTTGTTGATGGTCTCTAGAATGTTGCATGCTCTCTCCTATTGTTCCTGAGGAAGTATGTATTGCTACAAGGATGGTATGGTCTCTGCATGTTGATGAAAGTTTATACTACAAGAAGTTGCTTTGAAGACTATTTGGTAGAATGCTCTGCATTCCTCCACCTTTGAAGATATGGTCTTTTGGTTTGGGATTCAATGTTTATGCTCTATGGATGTTGCACTCCTATCTTTTCAAGTCACCTATGTTGCTGAGGAGGTTTCTGGTATTTGTAGTGGGTTGGTATTTTTTTTTCTTATCAACACTGGTCCAAAAAATGCTCTGCATTTCTCCACATTGATGTTTCTGCTCCTACAGTTTGGTGAATGTGCTCTTAGTTTTTGTGTAGTGTCTCAGTTCAAATTTCATGTGATGGTGTTTACCACAAGTTGGTCTATTAATGTTCTATCTCATGGTTGTATATTTCATGCTTTTGGGATGAAGTGTTTTGTTTCTATTTGGTTTGTGATGGTTATTTGTGGCATGAAAATGTGAAATAAGTATATGGAAGTGTTGTTGGATGTTCATGGAATGTCCCTTTTACTGTTCACAAATCAATGGTTGATCTCTTTGGTGCCACATATTTTTTTGAGTTGGTTTTTTGGGAATTTTTTGGATGTTTGGCCGACAAGGCTTGTTCTCTTGCTTGTGCCATGTGCTTGGGGGTCTGCACCAACATTTTAAGTTGTGTTTGGGTCTCGACCTATCTTGTTGTGAACCACATTGAGTAAATTCAGTTGAAAATATGTTTTTGGTCCAACTGGTAATGTGCTACATGTTTCCTTATTGCCAACTTTGGATGTTGTGTGCCAATGTGTTCAATGTTTGGGATCACATTGGAAGATGTAATAAGATTGTTTTGGGCTCTCTATCTCCTAGATAGGACCACATTATGTTTTGTGGTTGACTTGTTGAGGCTATTATTTATCTTCTATCCTGGCCAACCCAATTGGTGTTTTGTGATCTTGCAGAGGATATAAATGGAAGAACAAATCAATTGCAAATCAAGTGAGTGTGTGGTGGTGTGCAAGTGTGGAATAATGAAGTGAGTTGTGAAAAAGAAGAGTCAGATGAGCTTTAATGCCTCAGTCAACAGAGTGTATTTTTGGCATATGTTGCAATTCTAAATCTTCATGTATCCTACTATCAGATAGTGACTCTCTTCAACACGTCCTTGTATTTTGTATCTTACCTTGGGGCTGTACGACTCAACCTACAATTCCTTTGTATCTTGCCCTAAGTTTGTGCATCTTAGCCTGCAATTTGTTCAGGGAGTAGTGTGCTTCCTTAGGCAATGAGCCTTCAAAATAATTGTAATTTTGTATGCAGTGAGCTTCTTATATTGTGAGATTTATCATCATGGTTTTTCCCTTCTTGGGTTTTCCACATAAATCTGGTGTTATCTTGTGTGTGTGTGTTCATTGCATTATCTTTCATTGTTGCCGATTTAATTAAGTATTATTAATTTGTTTAAGGGTTGTTGATCTTATTAAAAATTTGTATTTGCATATTGTTGAAGGGTTCAAGATATAAAGGGTTTAAGTTATTATAGATACTGATTCACCCCCTCTCAGTATCCGGGTGTGTTCAACATACTCTGTGTCTCATTAAAGCTACACTAGAGATGTCAAGCAAAAATGTATGCCACACAACATCTTCATCCAGAATGAACAAGCAATGTATGTCTCTTGGCCTTGGAATTCCAAACCTCGGTCTCACCATAGCGATCACCTCTTCCATGCCTCATAAGAATTCCTATTTTATAATTACCCTTGCCATAGCCAAGACCATGCCTTTAGGTGTATTCAAATCCAGGAGTGCGCCAATGAAACAAGATGATATATTTATGTTGACCTGATACCTCTCCTCTGTAACTAAAAATTCTCTCCCGAGAATCATCTTAATGGCCTCCACTAGTGATTTCCCTTCAAACTTGAAGATGGAATTTATTTTGAGATCAATGATCCTACCTATAAATACCATATGCCTCCTATTACTTGTCAAATGAATTAGTGTATCCATTGCAGAATGTTAACCTTTGCTCCTTATCACCTTTTTGTTGAAAAATTCTTGCCCCTCCTTGGTCTTAATACCCATTTTACTTGAATTTTAATGCCCATTAATGACATTAAATGATGCTTCCCTTCAACATACCCTTTTTTCTCATCCATTATGCTCCTACAACCACCATCTTTTGAAACTCATCCCCCCCCCTCCCCGAATATTTTAGCATTAACTCTAAATGCAATTTGCATTACTTTGTTTTGGTAATTTTTAATTATTTTGAAGAGCACCATTTATACCAACATTCGCTAGAGTTTCCTTTCCCTGTTAGTTGTTCCATGTTTTTTTTTATTATGCCACATAAAGCTAGTGAACCTTACTAAAGTCCAACATATAACACAACACCTACTGACACCACTTGTGAACCATATTTTGTCACAATTGAACCACTATCCAATTTCCCCATAATTATTATTGTATTAGTTGCTACTTGTCAACTATTATTTCCTTCTCCTGAATGTGTATTGGATTTGACTATAAACTGTGCTTCACTTCTATTTTGAATTTTCCTTCCACACCTTTGTTAGCTAACTCATAAACCTCCCTATTGCTCTCTATATATATATGTGATTTATGGAATGATTATTGAAGACTTTTAGAACATTCAAAACTTCATCTAATAGAGATTGTAGCTTCCAATTTTGAACCTACCCTATTCTAACCATGTTGAATACCAATGCAAAATCCCCTTCAATTTCTAGATTTTCCACCTTAAGTTCTTGGTAAAGTCTAAGGCCATGGATCAAGGCCTAAAACTTTGCATTATTTTTTGGTCCTCTTGGGAGTGGAATCAAAGTGGAACCAAGCATCCTACCCCTCTCAGTCCCTTACAATGCATTGTGCTCCCAATGGCCCCGAGTTGCCCCTAACAACCTTGTTAAAATTTAACTTTTTCACCTATAGTTAGGTGGTTTCTAAACTACCTTAGCTCTTAGTGAGTGAGAATTTTAGCTAACATCACCCCATAAGGAAGGTATTTGAAGTCCAAACCAATATTTCCTCATTCTAGCATCCCATTATGTGAAGTTGGAGTTCTTTGAGTTCTACCCATTGACCCCGCTATTCGTGACTTCAACAATTGTTGCTTCTAATTTATTTTAAAAAGAAAGCAAGTTCATTTCCTTTTCTTGAAATGCCCTTCTATTTCTTTCCTTCCAAATCTCTCATAGTAGCATAGATGGAATGATCATCCATAGGCTCAAGAACATGGCCGATCTATTTATTAGCAGCCATGCTTGAAATAAACTTAGAATGTCATTAGGTAGGGCATTCTTCTAGCCTAGTTTTACACATAAACACTACCAACATTCTTGAGTGGATGGACATCCAAATAGCAGATGGTTCAATAAATATTCACCTTTGCAAAGAGCGCATCTAGATGGCCCATGATACCCCTATTTTGTAAATTTGTGTACTATTAGGATTTTGTTTTATAAGACAACCCATGTAAAAGTTCCAACCTTTGGAAGGCATTGCTTGTTCTGGCTGAGTTGCACTGGAAAATGAGTTGATTCCTCTTCCTCCCTTACTAGCATTTTGCAACCATCCTTTGCATTATATTGCCATGATCTTGATCCATTCCATAGTAGTTTGTCGTTGCCTTCCCTAATGTGTATAATTTTTCCTTTTAAAATTACCTCAAATTTTGAAGCCAATCTATTAGGGAGCCCCAATGTTGTCACATCCTTCCATTGCTACTCGTTGATCCCATTTCTGAATGTTTCCTGCAAATAGTCCCTAACATAGGACCCCCATATTTATGTAGCTACTCTCTTTACCTGCTCCAATTCTATTCTCCTATCTAAGCTTTGGAAGCCTCCCCACGAGTCCTCCCAAAAGAGGGTTGTCTTTCCATCCTTGATGTCCTAGGTTAAATAATCCATGATGAGTGAATGACAATTACTCATGCAATTTCATATTTTAGAACCCTGAGGTATAGTCATAGAGGTAAGTATGCTTAAGTCTCCTTCATCTAGATACTTATTCTGTAGTATCCTAACCCATTTCAAATTTTGGTTTGTATACATTTTCCATACAAGTTTTGCTCCTAATGCTTTATTTTGTTTTAGAATTTTTTTCAATCCAAATCCCCCAGCCTCCTTTGACTTGCAAATATTATCCCAAGAAATAAGTGGTATCTTGTTTTGATCTAAATTTCCTTGCCAAAAAAATCTCGTCATGCTTTGATTGATATTTTTGACTTATCCTAGCCAGAAGGGTGAGGCAAGACATAAAGTAAATTGGAAATGTTGAAACAACTGCTTTTAATATTGTTACCCTTCCTGCCCAAGACAACCATCTTCCTTTCCAAGAGGCTAATTTATTGTTCATCTTTATTCCAAGAGGGTCCCATGGTTTACCCAAGTGTTGTCTTGCTGCGAGTGTCAGTCCAAGATATTTGCATGGAAGATTGCCTTTTTTTAGTTTAGGGATCTCCAAATCTATTGTTCTATTCTTGGATTTGCAAAGAAGAAATAAATCTTAGACTTTTCTTTTCTAACCTCTTGTCCTAAGGCAGTTGAGTAAAGATTTAAAATCTCATATATTTGTTTTGCTTCCCTTCTTTGAGTGACCTCAAACATCATGGTATCATTAGAAAACTATTGATACATAATTGAAGGAACATTGCTGGTGACTTGGATCCCTTTTATCTTTCCTTGATCAAAAGTCCGGCTCAAGGTTCTACCTAGAGCCTCTGCCATGACAATGAAGTGAAATGGTGATAATGGATCACCTTTCCTAAGCCCTCTAGAAGCCTCGAAGAATCCTTTTTGTGAGCCATTAAAAAGCACTAAAAATATAGGACTCGCTATGTAATTGAATATCCAATCTAACCATTTCTTGTTGAACTTAAATTCCTCCAAAACTTTAAACAAAAAATGCCAATTCACTCGATCGTAGGCCTTCTTTATATCTAGTTTTATCAGCATGCTCTATTTTTTTGTCTTTTTTATTGAGTGAATTACTTCTTGAGCAATAATCAACCCATCTAGTATGGACCTTTCGAGCATGAACCCAGTTTTCTCATATCTGTAATGATGTTCGACAAGATTTTATTTAATATACTATCTACAACCTTAGCCATGATTTTGTATATTGTATTGCATAATACATTTAGGCGAAATTCATCCAATGACACTAGTTTTTCTTTTTTGAGAATCAAAGCTATAAAAGTATTATTTATTTCCTTCAAAACCTTACTTGACTGCCTTGAGTCTTTTATTGCTACAAATACCTCATTGCCCACAATTTCCCATTTCTGAAAAAAACTAGCAGGGAACCCATTCAGACCAGGGGATTTATCTAGGTGGAGCTAGTTCATTGCTACTTTAATGTCTTCTTCCATAAAATTCCTCATTAGAATCTCATTTTTTTGCTTTTGGCACTAATTTAGGGATGATTGACAAGATTTGTTATTGTACCCTCATGTTTGAGCCATTCCAATTGTTTAGCAAATTTTTGTAGTATCCCACAGTCTCCTCTATATCTTTCAGTTTCTCCAGGATCACTCCATTGTCACTTTTGATCTTTGAAATCCTATTTATATCCCTTCTAACTTTTTTCAAATTATGAAAGTATTTTGAGTTTTTTCCCCCTTCTCTAATCCACATTTCTCTTGACTTTTTCTTCCAAAAAATTTCCTCCTTGGCCAACAAATCCTCAAAATTACTTAAAAGTTCTTTTTCCTTCAAAAAATTTTCTCCATCCATGCCATTAGAAATTACATCTTCATTTAATATTCATATGTCTTCTTCTAGTTCCTTTTTTACCTCAAATATGTTCTTGAAACAACTTTTCTTCCATTCTTTTAGTTGTTGTTTTACTAGCTTTAATTTTGTTACTACATTAAATATTTTGGTTCCAGTTGGATATGTGTCTCTCCGCCATTATTGGATCAGCTTGAAGAAGTTTTTTTTCCCTCATCCACATGTTTTCAAACTTAAAAGGGACACCTCATTAGTCTTTTATCTCCCAAAATGTCCAAACATATTTGGTAATGATTTGATCCAAACTGTGGAAGGATGCTACCCTCCAGTGTGTATGGAAATGTTCCCAAGTTCCCTTTGAAGAGGAACCTATCTAGTCTCTCTACAATATTGCTAAAACCCAACCTCCTATTTGTCTAAGTATAGGTTCCATTTTCCATTTGGATTTTCATTAGCATATTCCTCCCCACAAAGTTCTCAAAATCTATTTGTGATTGACGCTTTCTTTGCACACCCCCTTTTTGTCCTCACTATGTAGAATAGAATTGAAGTCCCCTCCCAAAAGGCATACTTCAATGGGGGAATTGATCATTATTTCAATCTCTTCCCAAACTTCCCTTTTCAAAATATAATCTTGAAGAAGGACCATACACTTTTACCAAAAGGAAATATAGATTTGAGGATAATCTTTCTACCTTGCAAGTAATCCATTGTTTGTTTGTTGCTTCCCTCTTGACATAGACTTCTTGTGATCTCCATAGAGTGGTAAGGCCCCCTGAAGTGCCCTCCTTGAAATCAACCCCCTCCACATTCCAATTCTTCAACTTTCTCCTAAAATTGCTTTGCCTTCGTTTGTGAAATTTTGGATTCCTGAATCATGAAGATGTTTGCTTAAGCCACGTCCATTTTCCGCCTTACCAAGTGATTTTTGTTAGGGGTGTTTAATCCCCTAACGTTCCATGAAATGAGCCTCATGGCTCCCCAGGAAGAGTAATGCCCTTCCATGATCTAAGTATTCTGGTGATCCTCACTTGTCCCTCTGCTTCCTTGTCAATATTTATTTTTCTCTTGATTGGTTTTCTTTCCCTTCTTCTTCCCTTCCCCACAGTCTAAGGATTTCTTGATTGGATCTTTTTGTTTGATATCCAATTTCTCATTCCTACTGTTGTTAAATCTAGAGCACTAGCTTCTTCTTTTCCTTTCGGGGTGGACACCCCTTCCTCACAGAGCCCTTCTTCATCAACTAAAGCTTCATCATCTTCAAAAGAGGTCTTCTAGATCTGCAAAGCCTCCCTCACCTTGCTCAACGTTGGCCAAGTCCAGATCCATCTCCTTAGAGAGTCCCATTAGTTCACACCCCACCTCTAGAATTAAATAAAAAACATTTGCATTTTGATTGCTCTCTATTGCTACAAGTGTTGTTAAATCCCTTTCATTTGATTCTCCTTCTTGATAGTCTTGCTCCCTAAATTCTACCCATTTACCTTCCTCCAATGGTCTCGTCGACTCTGGTTAAGTTGCCTTTGTCTTTTATGAAAGCTTTGAAGGCATATTATCTATTTTGTGTAAAGAGCCTTCACCCTCTACTCGCAAATCATTATGTTCCCAAAATTCACCTCTGCCTCCCTGCTCACTTTGGCTTCTTTCACCTAGGAACCCTATCACCATCCCCTTGGGATTCATGTCTACCTCCACCTTCTGCAACCACCTATTTTCTTCTACGACGATCTCCAATTCATTCTAGCAAATGCTATTTGGTTTGATTTCAATGCAGATCCTCACATGTGATCCATTTTCTCTTAGGTTTAATCTTTTTTCTGACCAAATATAGGATCCCAATTCATTTCTTACCACTTCCAAAACCTCTTTGGACTAATATTCCATTGGTAAATTAGGGAGTTTATACCATATCTACATCTTCTCCATTTTGTGACTTACTAGATCAAAATTGGTCTCCTAATCTTTAAAGTAAAGCCCGAATTCATCCATTATCAAGAGACTCTCCTTCATAGTTGATCTTTTTTAGTTCCTATGTCAGATAATCCACTAATTTTTTTTATTTGGGATGCATTTGATCTTGACTCCTGCTCTCTAGTGATCTATCCACCATTTTTCCAATTTGTCTTAGTTGCATCTTGAGCCATACCATTTTGCAAATAAGGTACAGTCCCTTAGATGTGTTAAGGTTAGCTGAATGATCTTCGTTTGAACTATCATTATTTTGTTGTTCGTTGCTACCTTCCTTCTATTCCCTCTCAGATCTTAAAATTTTTGGTTCCTTCTGAAGTTCCATCCATTGCTCTGCCCATCATTCCTTCCCTATTGGCGAGGGTTTTTCCATCCCTCATTCTTGCTTCCCAATGACATAGCATTGGATCTTGTTGCAAAGGGCGATATCTACCATCCATTGTCATACCTCTGTCTCTCACCCCAACTTCTGAAACCATCTTTTCCTCCCCCGCTCCTTCGCTCCACTCCCATGATCCCAAAAATTCTCGTTCGATGGCACCATTTTTTACCTATTACTCAACTAACTCAAGTTATTCAGCGATGCTTCAAAAATTTTAAGATCATCAAAGACCCTATAGAATTTTAATATTCAACAAACAAATCTCATTAAAGGGATAATAATTAAATAAATAGTAAATATTTATTTAATTAAAAGATTGGGATAAAAATGGAAAATGATGGAAATAATTAAATAAATAATAGATATTTATTTTATTAATATCTTAGGATAGGCTAAAATTAGGTGTGGTTGAGTAAGGTCAGATTTTAGGTGTCTATAGGACTATTAACTAGTTTTCTATCTTGTGATGCGTCAAATAACCTAGCTGCCATAAATGGAAACATATGTTATCTTTCAAAGATCTTTGGAAACACCCTCCCAAGCTTGGTAAGGCTCAAAGTGTAGAAGAGACTTATCAACCTCTTATTCATTGGCCTTTTCTAACCCTTGATTTGAACATAGGTTTCTCCCTTTATCTAAACTAGTTTGATTCCCATGTGTTAGATATTGTGGTTGCCTTAAATTTGAGTTATTAGAAAAAGAGCACCAACAAATATGACTATCCATTTCAACTTCTAAAGAGGACACAAATATGAAGACACTTATGTTTCTAATGAGAGCCATAATTTTTTTTTTTAATAAGTTATATTTTAGTTTCATTTAAAAATTTATAAATGGGATACATTCCAAGTTATGTAGTAGAGTTGAAGTCATGCATTTGTTCCACAAAGTTTGCCACATATTGTATAAACTCTCTCAATTTTGAATAAAATCCATTATGTTTAAATTTAGTCATTGTTATTATTTTGTATTTACTTGTTTGACAATTACTAGTTATAATACATCCAATCCTCCACTAGTGGATTGTCCTCTAGATTCCAAATATAATTTTTAAGATCAGTAAGCTATTAGAGTTTTATTTCATTTAATGTCATTCTTAAACTTATTGAGATCCTTATTAGTATTGAACTTGTTATATCGATCCATTCATTTTTTAAAAATTAAAAATTAAAAATTAAAATTTGAGATAGTTGAACATGATGAAAGAACTAAATTATACATAAAAAACACCCACACACAACAATAAAAGATAACTATACACTTTTGTGGATTAGTAAAATGAAGGTGATAATCAACAACAAATGCAATAAATCACTCAATAAAGCTAAAGAAACATGCATATTCAAACAAAACAAACTTGCAAACCATTACATAATGTCCTTGCTTAGCTCCATTGCTTTTCAATTGCACCTTGATGAATGGTGTTATAGTTGCTCTCAAATGTTTAACACAAAAACACTTAAATGATAATGTGATAATGCATATATATTTCAGAGAGAGAGAGAGAGAGAGAGAGAGGGGGGATCTGGGCTAACTAGCTATATGAATCAATTAAGAGTATTGATTGATAAAGTGGTTGTTAGTGAGATTGAATTTATTAGGTAGAAGATTGAATAGAAGATTGAATAGATTGATGAGTGGACTCATAATAAGTGGAAATTAACTTATGAGGTGGAAGTGCATGGATAATTAATCAAAAGAATTAAACAAATAAATTATTTAACTCATGTACAAAAGAAAAAAAGAAAAAAAAAAAATTATTTATTTTTAAAAGAAGATAATGTTTAGAAGAATAATTAGTTTAATTAAATAATTATTCAATTTTCAGATTTAAAGAAGATTAATTGAAGATAAATTATTTAATCAATTTAAAAGAGAGGAATACTCAATAAATTCATTAAATAATTAAAATTATTGAATTAATAGAGGAAAATGATGAATTAATTAAATAGTTCAAAATTATTTAATCGACATAAAAATGGAGGGAAAATTCAAAATTTTAAACAATTATATAAAGAGGAAATTATGTTTATTTAATTAAATAATGATAGAAATTGATGACGAAAATTGATGATATTTTAGAAGATACGAATTAATCAAATTTAAGTATCTACGCTTTCCACAACTAAACTCCTTACACATAGAAAAGATTTTGTATAAATAAAAAAGCGAGCAAATTTATCCAATAAAAAAAACCGAAAAACAAAATTTAACCTGCATCTTAAAAAAGAATACTTGCTTGTCATCCAAATGGGTTTCCTAGGAGGATAAGATTTGATAAAAGGATAAGGAAGGATACACATACAACCTCACTCTTTTTGCCATTTCTATTTCTCCTCAGAATAAACTTCCGTCATCCAATGTGGCAGAGCTTTCTGCAAATGTCCAGCGTGGCATTGAGTTGAGCGACATGTCAGCACTACGGAGACAGCGACGTACAAGTGTCGGTGAGTATTGGGTAGAAGTGCCTGTTCCTCTTTTTGTTCTCCTCCTGAGGAGAAGCGCAAGGGAGGATTTTCAGGGTAGGTGGCGGCAATGACAATCGCGACTCGCCAGGAGGGTTGCACGCGGATTCGAACCCTAGCCTTTCACACCCTCTGCCCGGTTCTTCCCTTTTTTGCCCATTCCCCATCCTCTCTCTCTTCTACCCTTCCCTTCTATTACCATAAACAGTAAACACTCTACTTCTCTTACTGTACAATTTCACGAGCACATTGCCGCTATCAAATATTGCAGCAGCGCAATCTCTTTTCTTTTAAAAAATAAAAAAAATCTAGTCCTATGAAACTGATCAAACTCCTCTGTATACGCACAAGGGATTAACATGGGTTTGTCAGATCTGTGAGAGTGGTTATACCCATTTAAAAAAAATAGATCGTTGTACAGGAATTTTCCTCGTTACGTTCTTTTCGACTGGTTTTCACATTGTGGCAGCAACAGATTGCAACTACTGGAATTTTTGGTCAGAGTTAAGTTATCTTCATTTGAAATATTTCTTTTTGTCTTTGTATTTGATGTGCACTTTTGTGGATTGATAGCCCGGTGTTTGTAGACCTTTAGGTTTGATATGCAAATCTAGACGATGAAAAAAATGAAAACTTATGGTTTCTCCATATATTTTGTGATTTGCCCCAGTGGGATATTGCGTATTGTTCATGCCAGGCATTTTTTTTCTCCAGAAAATCCAAGTTATGTATTGAAAGCTAGTTTCTTAATTAAATGCATGTAGTTAAAAACCCAGAATGCCCATATGCAGGCACAATGGGAAAAAACCCACTTGAAGATTCAGAGGTGCATCTAAAAATTCCTACTTAAATGAATGAAAGACATTGATACATGCTCTGTTATAAGAGTGCACTCGTTTTCTTGTAGTATTTGTAGTATTTATTGATCAAGTTTATTGATTTTACTGTTAGGATAGCAATGCAGTCAGATTTTATTGCTGGTTATGTCTTATTATTGTGATCAGATCTAAGAGCCTCGCAACTTTTGCATATCTTATTATTTCAAGGACAATGAGCTAAAGTGGATTCTTGATTATTTGAATAATCTTGTTTTTTGCTGTTCTTCTTTTATTTTCAGCACTTTAGCTTCGCCGAGGGAAAATTTAGATTCTTAAGAATTTAAAAAGGCACAATATGTTGGTCGACTCTTTGGCTTTTTTGGCTTATATTGAGAGACTTGTAACAGAGAAGTGTTTTAGAAGTATGCAGATGACATAAAGTTTTTGTTCGACCTATTTAATTCCTGTGCACTCTCGTCGCGATTTATTGTGACTTTTAGGTTTGTATTTAGATGCTTTTGGTTTGGTTTGGAATCTGGGTGCTTCAAGTCTCTCTACCAAAACCCTTCTGATGGCATTATTTTATTTCTTGATTAGTACCTCAGCTTGGCATATGCTTAATCTATGGGTACATAAATAATTACAACTAATGGCTTTTATTTGGACAAAATAGAAAAACCTAGTTATCATTTACTGCTGAGAATGGCTCTGATGCAGACAACCTCTGTTGCTGCTAAGTAATCTACTCTGCCCTAACTGATCATGGAACAAAAATAGAAAAGCCACAACATAACATAGCATCTGAACTAAACTCTACAAGCATTCACATGATATGAACTAGTAACTCGCAGTGGATGCAGAATGAAAAATATATACATCAAGTTAGCAGCTAGAAAAATCATCCTTTTATTTATATTCTGCAGCACCACAACAAGTCTCTGTTTTCCATGGTTAACAGCCCAGCCCAAAAAAATCCTATTGATAACCAAACAGATTGAGAAACTACAAAAGGGAAATCCCCTTAAAATAAGACCACAAGAAGCGTCACTAATGGCAGTTACAAACCGAACTTTAACACAATCAAAAGAAAAGAAACTGATGGAAGAGTGGAGGACCTCTCATAAATGGGCAGTTACATTAGGCTCCTTTATAATATAATATGAAAATTATTAGCATAATTTGCCAGCTCTTTTTTGCTCACCATTGTACAACTACAAACAATATATCTATGTTTGTGGTGTTGATGGCTTAGTTTCTGGTGCTGTTGGTGAATTATCCTCATACGACTATACCAATTATATTAGGGTGTACATATATGTCTAGTCCTCATACAACTGTACCGTTTATATTAGGGTGTATATATATGTCTACAATTTTTTGCTCTGTATAATATTTTTCTGACTAGAGCATTTCCTGAGACCATTACTGGTGGGTATCCTTTCAAACTCACTTCGTTAGTCTGGTGGTATTAATACATAATGTTAAGTTCTCTTTGTATGCAAATAGTCAAGGAGTTCTTTTTCTCATTTCCTTGCTTACAAAAGGACTCTCTCTTGGTATTATGCCATTTGCTTTGATAGTATCCTGTTCTTCAATAGGTGCTTCCAATGATGATGTCTCTCTCACCAAGTCAGTTTTAAATAAATAACATTTCAAAGCAGAAAAGCTTGGATTGTCTTGCTAAAATATAAGTTGTTAGAATAGGGAAGGGGAAGATAGGCAACCCTTTGAGGTTGAAAAATCCACCACGCATAGCTTTATGAAGGACCTTTGCATAATACAATTTTCTTTGTATTTGGTTTTCATGGAACTGAACTTCTCTTCAACCTTAAGGGTCCTTAACGTTCTTCTCTGATTTCTGATGCTATGTGTATTAGATAGGGATGTTTCCACCACTTCATTATTTGTTATTTGAACTCCATCCTTCATGTTCACTTTCTAGATATGCATGTAAGGAATAATAGTACCATGTGTGCATATCAGAATCGTATGTATAAATCTGCTGCAATTGTTACTGGCATCAATGGAATGTAGTATTTTGGCGTAGATATGACATTGCTATGCCTGTTGGGTATTAAAAGAAAGGATAAAGAAAAACAGTAGTGAATTCCTATTCTGAATTATGAGACATTTCTTTGAAGTTCATTTTTACTGTACTATGTGATGTTGAAGCATGATGTTTCTCATAACTTGATTGGAGGCCACTCTTTATTGATAATGTTAGATTAACATGTTGCGCTTCTGACTTGATTGAACAGTTCAAAGATAAGTAAATAATGGCAAGTCACATGAAAGGAAAAACACAGCCTGTTAACTGGTCTTATTCACCAAGGCAGTCTCATCTTCCTCCCAAGAGTCCCTTCCCAACCATGGGGCCAACTTTTGTAGAGTATGGTCCTAGTCATTTCACGGGACAGAAAAGCTTTCCACATGCAAGTGGAGGATATAGACAGCATCAACGAACTTCGTCAGAAAGTTTTCTCATAGAAGAGCAGCCGTCCTGGCTTGATGATCTGCTTAATGAACCTGAAACGCCAGTTAAGAAGGGTTCTCATCGACGTTCTGCAAGTGACTCTGCCGCTTTTTTGGAAGTTCCTACTGCAGCTTCAAGAATAGAAAACATTGCAGAAGAGGAGGAGTTTGATATCAGCAATTTAACATCTCTACCGTCATGGGGGTCTTCAAATTTTGACAGACTTGACAAGGAAAATCGGGCATCTAACTCTTATCAGGCAAAGACAAAAAAGCCACCTATTAGAAGCTGGGAAGCCTCTGCAAGGGAGAGCCATAAAACTGCAAACTTGGGGACATCATCTCTTACCCAAGATGCTGATAATGATACAATGCGCACAATGTCACGGGAAGAGCCACAGGAACATGATGTATATAATGCCACAAGTTCTGGTTTAGAGGGCATTGACTCCTCACTTAGCAAACTAGCTGATCCTGATATGGATCCAAAGCGAGCAAAGCAGTGAGTAATATTTGCTACAATTTATTTTATATTTACAACATGTTTAGCAGTCGTTTGTGTCTGGAAAATTCTTTATTCTTCAATGTGTCTGGTGACTGAAAAGTACCCTACCTTTATTCATGATATCTTAGATCATAGCTATAAAAATTTGTCTTATACGTGTAAGTTAAGCTATGGATATTGCTTATATAATGGCTGGCCTTGTTGCACACAAATAGGTAGGTGGCTATGCACATTGCTTGTTATGAACCCTAATCTTCAATGTTTATTTTTTTGATAAGTTGCTTGGGGGTTGATTTGAAATTTTGAAGTTTGAACTTGTTATAGCATGCCTATCTGTTACAAAAATTCATGATGGGTTACACTGTACATCACAATTTTTGACTGGCCTGGCCAATGATTTCCACTAAAGAGTTGCAATAGATTTTATCTTTCACTATGATGCAATTAAGTACTTTTTCTTGAAATTCTTGTGCCCAATGTACATAGATTAGGTATCCTACTGTCATTCTGATTATTGTAAACTGGATTGAGCTGTAGCTAGCATTTTGTGAGTTGGCAATGGGCATCAAGCCAATGAGAAGGTTTGTTTTGCTCATAAAATCAAAATTATAAGTTTGATTTGGCCGAAGAGTTTAAAACGTAATCAGAATCAAGTAATTTTAGTAGGAGTTAAATTCCTTTGTTTGTGTGATTTGGGGCTTCAGAGTATTCAGACAGCATTTTCATAGGGTGTTGGCATAATTTTGTGGAAGCTATTTTCATTCTAGTACCTGATATGTCCATAAAATAGTGTTACCAAACCCTTGCAGCTAGGAAGCATCAGCTGTTCTACTAGATTAAGGTGCTAATGTAATTAATGAGCATATCTTATTGCCTGCAGTTTATCATTTGACATAGGAGTCATTGATACTGCATGTTTTATTGTTTTATGATTCCAGGATATCCTGAAGCACATAATTAGAGAAGCTGGTCTGTTCATAAAGTCACACTTGTACAGTTTTTGGCACAGAAGTCAGCGATGCTGTATGTGTTATTGTTTTGTGATGGCATTAAAATAGTAAATTCAATCAGTCCTTTCCCTGGAAAATGTAAGTTTGACTGGCCTAATACATTATTGGAATCAGATAATTTGGTTGGGGCCAGATTTTTTATTTGTGACTGGGTCTCCAGAATATTCTGATAGCATCTGTGTAGCTTTGGCATACTTTTGTGAAAGCCAATTTTAAAACCAGTATTGATATGTCCATAAAATATTGTTAGAAAACCCTTGCAGTTAGGAAGCATCAGTTGTTCCGCCATCAAGGTGTCCATGTAAGTAATGAGCAAAGCTCATCATTGCCTACAGTCTTTGGCACAAAGTCACTGATATTGCACGCTATATTGATTTATGATGGTATATAGAATTGTAGTCCACGATATCCTGAAGCACTTATTTCATTCATTCATTTATGAACTTGGAACTGGAAACAAATGTTTATTTGTGCTCTCTTTGGGATACACTAGTGTATAGCAGATATGACGTTCTTCCATATCTGGTTCTACATCACATTATCTTTTGACAACATTTAGATCTACTTCACATATCTCTGATTAATGTTGGATCGTTTCCAACAGGCAATTTGCTCAGCGCTCTCGTGTTAGGAAGCTACAGTATATTTCTGAACTTGAAAGAAATGTCAGTGTATTGCAGGTATTCTGATAAGATCCTTCAGTTCTAAATGCTTGTCTGAATCTGTCGTTTTTTTTCTCAGTTATTTTTGATAATATTCTTCTGTTCTAAATGCTTGTCTGAATCTATCATGTCTTCTTTCTTTCTGAAATTGTGTTTAAGTGTGTTTTTAACTCCTGATCTTTAGGCTGAGGAATCAGAAGTTTCAGCTGAAGTGGCTTTTTTAAATCAACAACGCTTAATATTGACACTAGAGAACCAAGCTCTTAAGCAGCGTGTAGCTGGTCTTGCTCAAGAGAAGATGATCAAAGATGGTAAGAATTTTGCATACAGCAGTCTTTATCCTTCCATGTATGCATGCTCTATGAACAACATAAATGGGTGCATTAATGAAAATAACTACTTTGTCAGAATCTGGTTTTGTTGTAGTGGTAAGTGTTTCCAGTTTCCTTAATCTGAGTTTAATACAGTTTCAAAAAGTGTCAATGTCTCCTGCTATTGTTTCACTAGATTATCGGGAATGGGGTATATTAAGGAAAGGAATTCTTGTTTCTAAATAATTGAGTTAAAAGGATCATTGCATATTTTGACTTAGATGCACTAATAATTGTGAATGGGGTATATTCTCTTAAGGAAAGGAATTGTTGTTTCGAAATAATCGAGTTCAAAATGATCATTGCATATTTTACTTAGGTGCATTCATGTTTTAATGCAGCTGAACATGAATTGCTGATGAAGGAAGTACAAAGATTGAAACTTTTGTACCAACAGCAGCAATTCCAGCAGCACCCTTCATTACAGTCAAGCCCCCTCCAACAAATTCCAGGTTCTCTTGATTTTGACTTACAGCAGTTGCCGTTCAGCAAGTTGAATCACGGGACTTTGAAGCAAGAGTCAAAACCTGCTCTAGGAGGTGGTGGTTTTGGACTGGTAAAACAAATGGGGGCACTGTCTTTGGGAGTTAATAAAAATGATGAGGGAATGACTTGTAGGAATGGAAGCTCAGAGGTTTTCAAGGGTAACATACCTTCTGCTTGCATGATAACTGGTACTGGAAAAAAGCATGAAGGCAGAAGGTGATAACTGGAGGTAGATTTTTTCCTGTAGATTATATTTTGCAGGATTTTTAGTTTTTGGCTTTATATTTGGTGAATGCCTTAAAACAGGTCCTGAAGTTTAAGTGTTGTTTCTGCATTTGAGATGTGCTTTTCTATACCATTTGAAGTGGAAAAGAACATATAAGTAAAGCCAAATGAAGATTTATTAATTTAATTTAGTAGATAGAAGGGCATTTGAGTAAATTGGACATGTGATAACAAGCACTCAGTCAAGCTTCATATATTTTTGTTTCATTTCCTAAAATGTATCTGCTGTGGAATATTTAGTTATATGCCCTTACAGGTTCTCGATGTCTCATTTTTTGCAGAGTAGCCCGTATGGAGGGTGATTGATGTAGTCACGAATTATTTCCCTACAAGGAAATTTATGTGATTTCTAACATTGCTTACATGTTAACTCAGAATGCCTTCATTCTTGGGTTACAGAATTTATAGATTTAACTCCTTCTACGATCTTCCTGGCTTAAAATCAGCATCACATTTTGATATGCAGATGTCAGTAGACAGATGTTCCTGATGTTAACATCTGCTGATAAGTTTTAACTGTTTCAAATCTTAGTCTTTCTGTGGCCTCCAATTTGACAGTACAGATTTGTAAAGTTTTGGTGCCCTTTAAGCATAAAAATGGTCACCAGAAGTCAAAGTGGTGGTTATCTGTTAAATTGTCATTCGTGAATTTGTTTCTAAAAGCTTAGTAGTTCACATTTCCTTAGTCTTTATAGCAGTATTGCCTCTGCAGCTTACTGTTGGATGGTTTTCAGAATGCCTGTCCTTTCAGGATCAAATTTCTACTCTTAGATTTCCAAATTCCTGTTATTCCCTGGGATAAGCTGTGGATCAGTTTGGAGCTTTTTAGATTTTGCCACGTTATCTAATGGGCATGACCTGTGTCCAGAAAAAATGCTCTGTAGTTGCAAATGTCATCACAGAAAGAAGTCTGAGTTCAAAAAGAATGGAATGGATGTATATTGCTTGAAGGTTGATGTGATTTAAAATTTTCAGTACTATCATAGCCCTACATTCTGCTTATATGAGATGGAAAGAATTCAAAATTTGATATCTGGGAGTGTTTGATCACTTGATTTTACTGTTCTCTTAAATGTTCATGCTACATATCAAATGGATGAAATGAACAAGGCATTTATTACTGGGGTCAATTTAGTTATTATCTTAAGTCTAAATAAAAATCCTCCAGCACATATGTTTTACCATAACTGATTCAAATCCAAACTAATCACTCTTTATTGCAGGGATTTAATTCTTTTGTTCTCTCAGATGCTTGCACTTTTGTAGTTCCTCTTAATAAGCTTGCAACTGTGGACAGTGCTGTAAATTCTTCTTCTTGAATCATATAAATCAGAAGTTGTAACACTATTATCACAGGTTGGTAATGATGGGACTGATTTTTGAATTAAAATCTAAAATTTATTGGTTGCCAACAATAATAATAATAATAATAATTTGTCTTCGTCAAATGGCAAGTTGTTCAAATTGTCATTCACAGTTTAAGCCCATTTCTTGTGCTGCCTCCAAGTGGTTTGTATGTCAAAGTCAGGTGATTAGAAGGCTCTCAAGTAAATAATTGAATCTGTTAAGGAGTATTTGAAAAACACATAACTTCAGGGATAATCTAAAAATAAAGCAATGGGAAATTCTATAAAGTTAAGCTTTGCATCTACTCAAACTTTAGATGCGACACATACATATCGGATATTAGTTGTTGTGTTACGGAATTTAGCCAAAGCACTCAGCAGTCTTAGATATTTTTGTTGTATAAATTTGTTGATTTTACTTTAAGAAATCTAGAGTAATATTTTTTACGTATCTGAATAGGAATATAAGATTCGTAAATGCGGCCAGCATGGACAGTAGTGTCTAGGAGATTTCTTTTGGGGTGGAGGAAGACAGCAATTTAAATAACTTAAACAAACTAAAAGCACCATAGTCTTTTATAGTTATGTAACATATTTTGACTTTGCAGTGGCACTCCATTTAATTTATGAGGGTTTTATTCTTGAAAACAAAGTGACTTTATTTTTATATATCAAATGGAGAAGGCTGTCTAGTTTTTGAAATTGGTTTTGGTCCTTTAAAATTCCCTTGGGATGTTGAGGTGGAACTTTGTGGAAACTGTAGCTGGGTGGGGATGAGGTCTTATTACTTAAGGGAATGTGTCTCCCATTTTAGTTGGGAGGGGACATATCTTATCATATGAGTCTTATTATATTTTTAGGGAAATATATGTATTAGAAGGTAGTGGATATGTTTTCATTGTTATTTAAGTAGTTGAGAATAAATGTAATTGTTTTTTTAGTAGGAGGGTATGGGTCTAACCACCCTTTCGAGAGGGTAAAAGGGAGGGTATAGGTGTAACAACCCTTTCAAATGTGTAGGGGAATTATCTTAGATCTTTAAAATTATGATGTGTAGGTCGTATTGTCTCCTTAAGATTGAAGGGAATATGTCTTAATATCTTTTGAAGATTGCAATGAAGTGGTTTTATTGCCTTTTTCAAATGAGGGGGAGGGGGTATAGTATGTGTGCAAGGGAAGATTTTACATATAGAAAACTTTAGATGAACATCGAGCTCCAAATTATGTTCAGGCATTTCTCTCGGCTCTCACACAAGTGAAACGTTAGACTTGCATTAAAGGGTAATTGACACCTCTCAATTATTACCCTAAAATGTACAATCGAGACATGGTTTGAACATTAATGTGCAAACTTGTAAAGTTTGTGTTATCATATCTATGTTAAAATATTTAAAACTTGGGCCTTCACTAATAACATAAGCATGGTCTTTTTTCCTTAACAAGGGGTGTAGGTTTTAATTATTGATCCTAAAGGTAGAAAATTTTGGCCCAATATGGTTTACCATCATATTCCTCTCTTAGAAATAGACGACACAAGACTTGGAAGACACAAGAGAATAACAAAATCAAGGAATCTAAAAAAGTGGATCTTATATCATCTCATTAATGAAACTAATCTACATTTTGATGAATTTGGAATTCACTCCATGTCGCATGTAGTGTGAAATTGTAAATTAGGAGCCTTTTTCATGTGTTGGGGGATGTGTTTGGTTGCTATTTTAAAATTGTAGGAGATGTCTTATATTTGCTATTTTTAAATTGTAGGAAAGGTTCTCATATTGCTATTTTAAAATTAAGGGACTATGTCTCATTACTTATTCTAATTGGGGGAATGTGTGCCATTTTAGATAGTAGTGTTTTTTAATTTTTTTTAGAATTGTAGTGCAAGGTCTTACTATCTTCCAAGGAATGTCATTTCTTTTATGAAAGGGGGTGGGGATGGGTCTTAATTATTTTCTAGTGGTTGGAGATAGATCTATTTTTCAATAGGAGATCTAACTATTTTTAGTGGGAGGCTCTAGATTTAACCACCCTTTTTAATGGGGATTATATATTATTACCTTTTATTAAGTGGAGAGGATACATCTTATATTATTTTTAAAATTGTAGTGAGTATGCCTTATTATCTTTTTAAAATAATAAGGAATATCTTTTCAAAATTGTACTAGATAAATTTTATTGTCCTTTTTAGATGGGAGGGATATATGTCTTATTGTCTTTTTTGTATGGTAGGGGATATATTTTATTGTTATTTTTAAATTATGGGGGTGTCTCATTAGTACTTTTCTATTAGGGATATTTTATTTTTATTTTTAAATCGTGGGGATATACTTTATAATTATTGTAGGGTATGTATTTTTAAAAAATGAAAGGGGTATTATCTTTTTTTTAGATTAAGCATAAAATATAATTTTAAAATAAATAAATTATTAGACTATGGTCTTGTGAAAGGGGCTAAATAAAATTTCTTAGCCAATGTCATTGAGGAAATTTATGAGCATTTTCCAAACAAGTGGTTCTACGATAATTTTATTCTTGCGCTTAGAGATTAGGTGGAAGATAAAGGTTTGAGATGAGAACTTATGGTCATTTTTTTTTTCCCCAAAAATTCTTTTAAAAACATCATGCAAATAACACTGAATAAAAAAAATAAATTCGATGGAGGGAGATGTTGAATCACTTCTCTCAACACTAATTTTAACATTATAGTTATATATATGACTAATTTTATTGGAAAGTTTTGATTTTACTAATGTAGATGTATTTTTCAATTTCATCAAACTACGTTGAGTAAAAATAGAAGCTCAAGCCCCTCTCATAGTACCATGCTTGAGGAGATGATATATTTGCAATTAGAGCTAATACTATTTTAAAAATATTTTAAAATAAAGATATTTGCTACTTAAAATTGAAAGGAATTGAAGTCTATGCTACTTTTGTAAAAACGGAAGGGATTGAAAGGTACACCACTTTTCTAAAATTGAGGGATTTGAGGGGATGTTCTTCAAGTTCTTTAAAACTCAACATTTAGAAGTGTTTAACATGCCTTTTCTATTCAAAATTTATTTTAATTAATTCAAACCTAATTAATAGGGTTGATCTTAGGAGTGTGAACTATGTCCATATTAATCTTATTCATTTCTCATCTGGTATTTCAAGTTCAACTAATTTGACAATTGAGTATTCTTCATGGTTAATGAGTACTTGTAGGGACAATTGAGTGCTAGGCATTTCTACCTTTAGGGTTAAAACTACATCTAGCCAAAATGTGAGCATATGTATGGTTGTTCTTGTAGGTGTTTGGATGCTAGTCTTATAAGCGAATAGAAGGGGGTATGATTGTATCTACAAATCATGCTTTAAACCCTTGACAATTTAAATAACATGGATTACAATGTTTTGTTTATGGCCTTTGCTTGTTAATTCCATCGAGGGTAACAAACTAATGCAAACTTGTGGTTGATATGACATTACTCACAAAAATCCTATATTTGCACGATATTTGAATGATGAGCCATTATCTATGATTATGACCCATGGGATTTCAAACCTCCAAATCATTTGATGTTAGAACAAATTTTGCAATGACTATCCTTGAGACAATAGCTAGAGGTATAACCTCTATTAGTTTTGTGAACTATTTTGTGGTTGTTATAATGAAAGTGTGGCCATCAATTGATGGTGAGGAGATTTATCCTACGAGAAACTATCCCTATATAGAGAATGGCCATGGTGTAACAATGGACTAGATGTCTTGAATAGGGTGTGATGGATGTGTGCGTACATTTGACATTTCAACCATTTCTTTATGAACTTAATTACATCTCCTTTAAGATTGAGCCAAATGTAGCCTAAATAGTTATTTTTTCTTACTCTAGCATGTCTACTAAAGTGTCCTCCATAAATGCCACTATGACACTTCTTTAATATTCATCACAATTTCTCCTTTTCCATACATTAAAGAAAAATCTCATCAAGGGCCCTTTGGTATAACAATATTGACCATCACATATTTTGACACTAAGATATGCATTTAGATATTTCCAAGGGGAGTTTAGACTTTGGGATAAGTTTCATTTGTTAGATATCTAACAATGTCTCTATGCCATAAAGAGGAAGTATATTATGTGAATATACCCCTTGGGAAAATTTACATTTATCATTTCCTTTTGGGGGATGGGATTATTTGCTAGCTAGGTACTAATCACTTGTCTTTAATGGATTCTCTACTGATATATTTTAGCTCAAACTCACTAAGTAGGGTTAGGAAATTCCCATCCCTTCTTGACAATATTGGTTATGTAAGGAAGGTTTGTAAAGGTTTTGACATGACAATAACTTGTGTTTCTTGGTTTAACATGTAATGGTAAAGGTGTCATGTGGCAAAAACTATAGTTAATCATTCCTTCTCTACTTAGGAGTAATTATTTTTATAATCAAGTAAGCTTATTAATATATATGACCCTTTCTCTTCCATCTTCATCCTCTTGTGCCAACATGCATGCAATAAAGACTTTAATTGCCCTCAAATATAGAATGAAAGGACAATCTTGCTTGGGTGGCATGTGTGTTGAAGGGGCAAGAAGGAACTTCTTTACTTGATTGAAAGAAATTTGGTAGTCTAATATCCATGTTATTTGAGAATATTTCTTCAACATGCTATTAATTGGGTGTATCTTGAATGTGAGATCTAGTATGAAGTGTCATATGACTCCTAACCAACCTAGAAAGGTCCTTACCATGTATTTGGTGGTTGGTGGGGTTGCATCTAAGACCACCTTCACTTTAATAGGGATAATGTCTATCCCTCAATAAAAGACAACAAAACTTGATAAATTTCTAGCTGTGAATCCAAATATGCTTTGTGGGGTTGATCTTGACCTTATATTCAAACAACATGGTAAAGAGAACATGTAGATATTAGACATATCCCCCTTTTCTTAAACTTCCCAACAATCCATCCATTTAAGACTAGATTTTTTTGTGGGTAATGACCCTCTAATAGATGGCCCTTATGTTTTACAATCCGAAGGGCATCACAATGTAACAAAAGGTTCTCCATGAGGTGGTGAATGCCATATTTCCTTGATCAAGCTACACAACATAAACTTGATTGCAGCTGGAGAATTTTTCCATAAGAGATAACATCTTGTAATCAATGGTGGAACTAATAATTTGGTCAACGAATGGTAGAGGAAAAACATCCTTAAGGAAGGCCTTGTTGATGTCTCTAAAATCAATGCATATTCACAACATTCCATTCTTTTCAAGGATTGGGACTATGTTTGATATATGTGCTAAGTAGTCATGTTTGATATATGTGCCAAGTAGTCTACTATTTTGATGAAGACCACATCGTGATGTTTCATTAGCCCATATTTTACCATGGCCATGACCTTAGGCTTGATCGACCTCAAATTTTGTTCAACAAGATTTACCTCCAATTTGGTGATTAGGTTATGAATGCCAATTCTTGGATCTAATCTAGGCATGTCTAAATATTTCCCATATGAATACAACTGTAAAATCAATGAGAAGATTCATGTACTCATATAACTCCTCATTTGATATTTCAACCCCAAGTTTACCATCTTTTAATCTTATGGGCCACATATGTTTACGTCTATCATTTCTCTTGCCAAAGATAGTTGAACTTTCTCAAAATTTGAAGGATTGAGCAATATGTTTGAAGTTTGTTCCAATTGAATATATAATTCCCCTCCAAAGTAATCATCAAGATGGGGCAATATCATATACCCTCTCTTCTGATATGTTTGTGTCAGGCCATATATGCATGAAGATACTCTAACATGGCTTCATCATTTTTTCACATAATCTCATGTGAGCATCTCTACTCTATTCTATTTTTTTAGTTCCTTTGATGCTCAGTAAACTAACTTTACACACTTCTTTTGATAAACTCACATACCAGCAGATATGTATTCACCTTGATTCATCTTCACATACTTATCTATCTCTATCAATCTCAAAAACTGTCCAATATATATATTTGACTCATCCGCAAGCACCAATTAGGTCGGCCTAATTAGATGCAACCCTCATTCAACAAAAGGATTAATTGTCGAATTTAAGCTTGTACAAAACTTTTCCAATAACAATTCAAGCGTGTAGTACACTACAATATGTTAGCATGGACCTAAGATAGGTCACAAATACATCCGCAACACAAAATTAATTCATTATAACATCAACTATTGATTAGGTCGGCTAGGGATAGACCTAATAACATAATACAACAACAAAATGATTCCAACCCACCATACAAGCATAGGAACATAGATGTAGATATATGAAGTGTACATCATATATGAACCACAAGGATAAATCTTATCTGTATTGCATGTGGACCAAAATACCGGAGGATAATGACTATTTTTGCATACAGGTTCAAAATACCGAATCAAGCTTGAACTTATGGTAATGCAATTATAACTCATATAACATGGTGACATCAATGACAACACAAAAGCTACATAATGAGATGTTCTTCTTCATTCTTCCAATAGAGTATGTGTTGTAAGTCATCACTTTCTACCAATGGCTCTCCTTGGATTATAAAAATAAACCTAGAATTTTGAAGTTGCACATGAGGTAAAACATTACAAAAGAGAGCCATGGAGGTAAAACATTACAAAAGAGAAAACCATGGAGGTAAAACATTACAAAAGAGAGAGCCATGAAATCAACCATTCTTAAGATGGTTCACATGAAAAATTAATCACAATGATTAATCAACCCTTGAATGACCTCCTTATAAAATCATAATTATTTGACTTCATCTCGTAGTTCTTAGAAACTTGGTTTATCACCAATTAAGATCCCACAAAATAGTGATGCTATTAGCTCCTCATATCAAGGTGAGCATGACTCCCAAGGAAATATCTTCATATTCAGTAACATTTTTGGTGTAAAAGAAGTCAATTCAAAAGGTGGAGGATGAGAATTTTGAAGTTGCACATGAGGAAAAAACATTGCAAAAGAGAGCCATGAAATCAAACATTCTTAGGATGGTTCACATGGAAAAGTAATCAAAATGATAAATCAACCCTTGAATGACCTCCTTATAGAATCACAATTATTTGACTTCATCTCATAGTTCTTAGAAGCTTGCTTTATCACCAATTGAGAATCCCCCAAAATAGATATGTTATTAGCTCCCAATTTCAAGGTGAGTGTAGTGTAGGAAAATGTACTCCTTTACATTTCACACTATTTTTGCATCACCTTAATTAATTGGACTTAATTAATCTTCTAATTGCCTAAATTATGCATTCTTAAGCCTTATTATTCCCGTTTTCTGAAAGGGAAACCAACATTAAACAAATGCTAGCACTATTTTAAACACCTTGGAAACTGTGTGTCCTAGATTTAGGTCCCAGGACCCATTTTTCCAAAGGCGAATAGGTCCTCCTTAAGAGCCAAGACCCAATTTTTAATATGTATTTGGTGGCATTTTAATGATTTAAATTCATATTTCACATGTCGGCTTATGGAATCTATTTTTTGGGAAATTAGATAAAAACCTGTAATACATAGTTATTTTATTAATTCAACATTAACACACTTTATGCAGGCATTCCTGTAGAAAAAATTATTGTCAAGAGCATTGAAGAGAAGATTTATCAAACATCTATAACACCAATCAAGATCATATCATCATGTCAAAGTTATGTGTGTTCATACTGTGTTTTGGAGCTCACATTGTGATGTAGGTTTCAAGCATTCAAGCATAAAATCAAGTAATCATTCAAGAAAATTCATACAAGATCCAATCCTTAGAGAGATGTGTTATACTTCAGTCCTCTAAGGGCAACCATTAAGGGTCTGGTGAGTTGTGACATAGATTTGTTCATTCATTAATCCTTGTCATTTGTCATTATCTTTTATCATCAAGGTTTAATTACCAAAACGGGGTTTGACCAAGGCAAACCCCTATTCACCTAAAAACAAACATTTTTACCTCTCTTTGTGTGTGCAAATTTGTAGGTGAAGAACGATTGAAATTGGATCAAAAGTGCAATTTTACAAAGTTATCAAGCCAGGAAAACTCATTTGCAGAATTTATTTCTAAATTTTTGACAGTGGAATCTGGTGGAATTGGGAGTGCAGATCCGGGATCAGAGGACTATGAAATCAGATTTTGAATCCCTGTGTAGAGACCCATTTTCCCTAGGTGAATTTGTCCTAACAAGACACTCAACAACCACTTTTGGTGACAGGTGCACATTAATTTCTCCTTCTCAGGTCTGTTGAAAAATTGTTGTTTTTGTCTGTGTTATCCTTTATTTTAGCCTTTCAAGTTTTGCATTACACAATTGAGTTTATTAGACATTTTATTTTTATCTCCCCAAATTGCATTTCAATCATATTTGTCATTTTTTGTCATAAAATAAACAACAAATCCCCTAATAGGGTTGACTCACCTAATGGTTGAAAGTCAATCCTACCTTTGGGAGATCTCTTTTCCTAATGAAATTAGAAGAAAAATAGGTACATCACCTTCCTTCTAGGTTTCATTCTCCATTCCAACACATAACACCATATTTTTCTTCATTTCATTTTGGTGAACCTGACATTCTTCCACTATAAGCTTTCTGATTTGGAGATCCTTCAAACCCTAGATCTAGGATTTTGCATTAGTTTGTATTTCATTTAGGGTTTTAAAATTGCATTTTGCAATGTTTAAAACTTCAAAAATTCAAAAAATTGCACATATTATATTCATTTCACATAATAGTCTGCATATTAGTATTTTTCAATCATTTATATCAAAAAATTCAAACAAAATTGCATCTAGAAAGATCATTTTGCTTGTTGTTTGTCATCAAATTGCACTTGCATTTCATCATACATTTTTGGAAATATGTAATTGAAAGTGTTTATTTAAAACTTGAATCAGAGACCTTAGATATCAACTCAGAAACTCATAATTTAATTTTTTCAACCCCTATGTAAGGACCCATTCGCCCTAGGGTGACCCTGTCCTTATACAAGTCATTTTTTGAATTTTTGGGCATTAATATGTCTCTGTTTTCTTTGCATATTGATGTTTTTAGATCTTAGTTTCATTTTTGGAGTTACAATTTTCTAAAATTGTTTGCATTCAAGTTAATTGGTCAAAACAAGTGCTTTGTTCAAAAATAAAATTTGTATTCAAAAGCTATCATTTTTAGGTTCTTGCATTTTAAATCAGTCAATTATTATTTTAGATCTGAAAATTTGTATTAAACTTCATCATGAAGATGTGTTTTGGTATTAAATGGATGAATTTAAAAGCTTTAGTTGATGTTTCAAGTTGTATATTTGGAGATGATCCTAATGCAATTGATAACACTCATGAATCTTTACCTCCCAATGAATATCCCTGTGAGGTGGACATCTTAGGTTAAGATGAAGATAGCATACAACAATTCATACAAAACTCCCTACATAACCTTGAAAACAATGCATCCTTTTATCCATCCATGTAAACACCTCCAATCATTCCATCACTTGATATGTTCAACCTTTTACGTCTTGAAATTAAAACACAAAACAAGCCTCAACCATCAATCATGAAGGACCTTGTTAACAAGGATAATAGTGATACTAGATTCTATCCTATGCTCATCGAGTTACTAATACACCCATCAACTTAGAAGAGAGTTATGGTCAAGGCTTCAAAATATTAAGTAAACAAGGATGTGACATTTTGTTGCACCTATTCCTTCTTTGATGGTCTTATTTGCACCTTGGTTTGCAGCTAAAAATCAAGATCGAAGGGGCTAGGAAGAGGGACCATGTCTTGCAAGTAAGGTCGTAGTTGTATATGGAGATTGATTTCAAGTAATTTGGCTCAAGCAATAACATCTACCAAATGTGTGCCTTCCTACAGTACTCACACACCTCCTACAACAATTTTCTTACTCTAACCAATAAAATCCATGTCCATTTCCTTGCATTTTACATTTTGAAAGGCCAAAGTGCCTTGGCAATAAACTATGAAAATCATTTTGGGTCACTGATTCCTGGCCGTGTCTTTACATATCCAATCTTAAATTGGGAGTATTTTTTAGGTATTTGTTTAGGACTTGAGAACTGGTTTATCATAGAAGAATAATGAAGGGTTTTGAGAACTAGTTTATTGGAGGCTGATGTAGCTAAACACTTTGATGTCTAATGTTTCTCCTTAATTTATAGATTCAATACTATTTTCTTTGTCTTGTGTAATATTTATCATCAATTTAATTGTCCATGTGCCTTTAATTATTTGAATGTCTGAAAGATTTAGTTATTAAGAAATGTGTTCTCACTATTGGCCAAAATTTAGAAGTTATGGTTGCAATTCTTAAAATCAAAGAATATAATGTTAAAAAGCTTTTAAAATAAAAACACTAACATTGTTTTAGTCTTAGTTTTTTAGAAGAATGAATTATATTTTCAATTGAATAATGTTTTTATAAGAGTATCTCAATGACAACTTCTTTCATAGACTAGTTATTATAACAACATTCTCCAAACATAGGAGTTTACATACACATCTGAAAGCATTAGTTCATTAAATAAATTATTACCATGACTAAAAATGACTACCATGACTAAAATAAATGACTACCATGACTAAATAAATGATTACACTGACTAAATAAATACTACCATGATTAAATAAACAACTATCATGACTAAATAAATGACTACCATGACTAAATAAATGACCAGTTAATAACAATCAATGACTAAATATACTACCAATTTGATTAATCGAAACAACCAATAAATGAAAAAATGGTTTAGTCATAAATTTGGTCGCGTTATAAATGACTGGCAGTAAACTACTAATGGTGACGTGACCAATTTTTAGTAGTTTTTTGGTCATTTATTGTTGTTTTTCTACTAGTGTACAACCTCATGAGAATGATCAAGTAACCTTAGATCCCCCACCTCCACCTCAACAAGTTTCCCAATCAAGTAAGAAACACAAGCCCTATAAACTCAAGAAGTTACCATTCTTACACACTATAACAAAGATTGAATGAAAATTGTATCAACTTCTCAGTGTAGGATTGATTACACTACCACCTATCAAAGAGGTTAAACATGACAAAAGTAAAAACATGTCTTACTGTGCATATCATAGAACTCTTGGGAATCTTACTGATGAGTGTCATGTTTTACAAAAGCTGATATGTGAACATAAAATTATTGACTAGAATGCATGCAATTTGCTCCTTTCCAGTGATAGTTCTAGAATCATAACATACTCACTATTGCATGTATCACATTTAATACAAGTCATTTCCATATTGCAAGGAGAACATTCTCATCACCTATCTAGGATCATTCTTGTCCTACATTTGGGGGGAAATGGGTTAGATATCCTTGTTCTAGTTTGGCACTTGTTGTTACCCCTTTGGCTAGTCATCTGCCTTTTGTATATGATGAACAAGATTGGGATGTAGGTGACTTGCTATAGGTCAGCTCACATGTGTCATACTAACTTTATGTCTTCTTTTCTTTGTGTTATTTCATGTGATCCCTCGTACTGTGTTGCTTGGAATGTCTTTATGTTTAAGAGCCTACTTTTGATGACCCTTGTCTCTTTGTTGGTGCAAGGATACAAAGGAAGCGAATCTGTCGTGACATTCTTCTACTTGTATCTCCATTCTTCTATTTATCGTAACCATTGTCTTTTTCATTTGTCTTTTTTTTTCCTTTTGGGGATGATGCAAAGCATTGAGATATTTAGGTCTCTTCCATGTTGACCCAAGAGGATTTTCCTTTGTATTTTCTCTCTATGTGTCATTCTTCCTTTGATGCTCATTGTTCCATGAGTTATTTGGGGAATGATGAAGATTTTGAGCTCAATTATATCACTATAGCAAAGACATGCATTGACACCAAATATGTGGATCCCTTATGTGTTATCTTAGGATTGCATATGGGGAGCAACCTCCTTTTCATGATGTAGCTTTATTTGGAAACATATCATTGGCATAGTGCTTTGCAAATAATCTCTCATGTCTCTTTCATCTATTAGATTTTATCATATTCTACTTTAAATTAATTACTCACAACATGGTGTTTAGCAATTTCTTTAAAGTGGGGGGCATTATGCCTCCCACTTGTTGCTTGCTTGAAATTGTGACCTTGTTCAAAGTGTGGTATTCTTACTTTGTGTGATGTGTCTTCTTGTTGGTTACATTAGGATTGATTTCCTTCAAGAGTGTGACCTTTCTTGGCGTATGACATTCCTCTTAGTTGTAATGCTATGGCTTGCATTCCCTAAGGTGCAAATATTTTATCTCTCGACTAGTCCTCTCTTGATGGTGATATCGAGCATGTTGTTCCCTAAAGTGAGACCTTTCATGAACTAAGAAAAACTCCTTTAACTATCTTAAACCAAATTTTTTTGCCACTAATCTTAACACAACTTGCTTGGTGGTGCCTTTGTTTCATAAGTGTCTAGAATAACGTAGCTTGCTAGCCTTGTGATTGTTGCATGTGGCACCTTATCAAAGTTATCAGGGGAGTATAACTTTTGGTATTGTTGATGTATGGGAGCTTATAGACCTAGCATGACTTTCCCATCACCACTTGTTTTGTGGGTTCACACCTTGTAGACCTAGTGTGTGTTTCTCACTTATTCAGGCTCATTGATTATATATTAGACTACACTTGTATGTTTCTTATGACCACCTTTTATAACACAGTTTTATTTCCTGTGGTGCCATGCGAGCATGTTTGATGGATTTGGTATAACACAACTTGCTAGTTCATCTTTTTCTTGCATTAATTTTGACATTGTATGATGTTGTATCTTGTGTTGCTGTTGCATTTGTATGTCTCTTTGTGCCTTTGTTGGTTTGCCATGGGATCTTTGATCTTGGGAGCTTGATCATCCTCCTTGATCTTTGTCATCTCATCTTTCTAACAAGTGTATAATTATACCTCTCTTGACTTATTTGTCTACTTTAGTGTGAGTTTGAGCGTAGGGCTCACACTCTCACTAAAGTGGGGGCTAAATGTAGTGTAGGAAAATGTACTCCTTTACATTTTCGCACTATGTTTGCATCACCTTAATTAATTGGAATTAATTAAGCTTTTAATTGCCTAAATTATGCATTCCTAAGCCTTATTATTCCCATTCTTCGAAAGGGAAACCAACATTAAACAAAAGCTAACATTATTTTAAACACCTTGGAAATTGTGTCCTGGATTTAGGTACCAAGACCCATTCCTCCTTAAGAGCCAAGACCAAACTTTCAATATGTTTTTGCTGGCATTTTAATGATTCAAATTCAAATTTCACATGCTAGCTTATGGAATCTAATTTTTGGGAAATTAGATAAAAACCTATAAATATATAGTTATTTTATAAATTCAACATTAACACACTTTATGCAAGCATTCCTATAGAAAAAATTATTTTCAAGAGCATTGAAGAGCAGATTTATCAAGCATCTACAACACCAATCAAGATCATATCATCATGTCAAAGTTATGTGTGTTCATACTGTGTTTTGGAGCTAACATTGTGATGTAGGTTTCAAGCATTCAAGCATAAAATAAAGCAATCATTCAAGCAAACTCATGCAAGATCCAATCCTTAGAGAGACATGTTAGACTTTAGTCCTCTAAGGGTAGCCATTAAGGGTTTGGTGAGTTGTGGCATAGATTTGTTCATTCATTAATCCTTGTCATTTTTTATTGTCTTTTATCATCAAGGTTTAATTACGAAAATGAGGTTTGACCAAGGAAAACCCCTATTCACCCCAAAACAAACATTTTTACCTCTCTTTGTGTTTGCAAATTTGTAGGTGAAGAAAGATTGAAATTGGATCAAAAGTGCAATTTTACAAAGTTGTCAAGCCATGGAAACTCATTTATAAAATTTATTTCCGACTTTCCAACAATGGAATCTGGTGGAATTAGGAGTGCAGATCTAGGATCAGACAATTGTGAAATCAGATTTTGAATCCCTGTGTAGAAACCCATTTTCCCTAGGGCGAATGTTACACCCCATTGTGTGTTTACCTATTTACTATTACTATGATTGGTTAAAATATTGAATATATGAATGTGTCTACAATTCTAATTAGAAATCATATACCTTGTTGATTGTATCGTTTGGAAAGAAACAAATGAATGTTTAACTTGATTAATGTTATATTGAAATGAATATGTAGAAGGTGTTTATTGAATTTGATATTTCAAATGATGAATTATATTATGATATTGTGAACGTCTGACTACTATTGTGAATGTGTTGAGATGGATGTAGAGGCAAGGATCAAGCCTCATGAAGGAGGGGAAGTATCCCTTAGGAGAGGGATTTGGTCTGGAAACCTTTAACAAAAGCCTAAATTGAACTCACACACACTCTCACATATAGAATGGTTAAGTCTAGTCATTGTTTTGAATATTGGTAAGTTTATCCATAACATTGTTTGTTCATACGTTAGTTTGGTTATGATCTCATTTGGAAGTGTTTTGTTTGATTTGGCGTTGAGTGCTTGGTTGGTGAAAGCTCTTTTCTTTTATACTCTTTATGTAATTGATTAGAAATATATACATAGAACGTATATATGTGTATACATATGTATGTCAATGATAACCTATTCACATGACTTAATGCGTGCATGAGTAAACATACGTACCTCCGAATACTCATGGACAGATTAATCATGGGCACGAGTGTATCAGATGGATAAATAGGCATATATATATGTATGTATGTATGTATATGGATATATATGTTGAATGTATATATGACTATAATGTGAATGATTGTTTGAGAAATGTATATATACGATTATGCATATATACACACATACACATATTGACATACGAGTATGTAAATGACATAACATAACGTCCATACACGTATATTGATACATGTATGTATATGTATATATGTATATAAGCATACACATGTAATGATGTTATTATTATAGCATGAAATATGCATGTGAATATTAAATGGTTATTATCATGATCATTGTTAATGAATATATATATATATATACAAATATATATATATATATATATATATATATATAAGTTCATAATTCTTATTAAGCGCATAACACTGATATAGTGAATCACATATATGATTAAGTGAATAGAGCACTATTTTAAAGTATGCACATACATGCAAGTGTAGCCTGTGCCATGCATATTGTTCACAATGTATGAAATAAGAGATTGGATCAAAGCATATAACTGCAGTATGAAACACGTGCCAACTAAGTCGATATGCAAGAATTAGTTGGGTTGACACTATTGCAAGGTGTTGAGAAGTTAAATGCATAAACCAGAATTTGACTTGTTCTTTGCAAAGTAAATCGCAGCCAAAAGAATAGGGAATGAGTTGATTTGGTGGTGCCAAATTATGAATTGGCATAAACCAAAAAGAGTTTTGAAGCTTTGGGTCGATTTGTTGTTATTTATCATGTGCTTTTATGAACCAGTTGTAATGACCCTGCTCAAATCTGATTGAAAATTTCTGACTTTTGGTCTTGGGAATTTCGTCAAACACTTTGCATACAAAGGTCATATGACTGATATAACATTTCAGTTTGATATACTGACACTTTTCTTCACTTAGCATCAATAAGGATGCTAGCAAATGACTCTAAATTGTCTAAATAATGACCTAACATGAATGTGCAACTTATTTGGGCAATATTCAATACATATATGAGTTCTAATCATGAAAATGATCACCTACAGCCAACTGGTAATTTTAACAAACAGTTGGTATTCAACCTATATGCTGATAAGAACATCTACAGCCACTGACATTATGTCAAACAGTTGGCATGCATAAGCTGATTACAACATGATATTTGATTACACAATTGCAACATGAATTTGAGAAAACTACTTATCACTCCTTGATTGCCAATGTTTATTTAATACAAAGCTGATTACAAATTGGCCAAGACTCTTGGCATCATACTTATGCAACTTAACAATTTCTGAGTACAAATTGCAGCCTCTTACACATGTTCATATATGCATAAAATGGAATACAAGACAACATAAAGAACCTGGTTGAGTCGCCTTGTGTGGGAGATGAAGTAGCCAACATATATCAATAAATGAACACCTTGCATGTGATGAATAATGACCTAAAGCTGAGCCGCCCCTGCTGTAACTTTCAGACCTTCAAAATAAATATATCACAGCTGCAACCTTCAATTACTATCATCAATCTTCATTGCTAAGCTTCAAGAAGGGGTTCGCCCAAATACCCATGTGCCAAAGATGTGTGAATGAATTTCTATGAATTTATTTGTGCTCTCATGCCCAAATCACCCCTGTATTGCAAACCTCAGAAAATTAATTATTGAACAGCCTCTAAAGATCTCATGAAGCTCCAACGATAGTCTCCAGCTCTTTGGAATTCTAGCGCTCTAACTCAAGATCAAAATTGATGAATATCGTAGCTTCAATAAACAAAATCGTGGCTTTATGCAGACTTAAAGATAACTGAAAGAAATATATCAAAAATCTGGAAATGAAGAATGCTGCAAATCGAACCCTAGTATGGCCAAAAGATGAAGACTTTGATCACCAAAATATCTCCAACAATTCATCAAATCGAGTCATACAAAAACTTGGCCAATGGCCACAAAGTTTTTACAATGAAGCTCAAATAGAAAGTCTGAAGTAACTTTCTCCTAGCTGCAATAATTCAAGTGATATTTCACACCCTCAAAATTGCTCACCAATTGAGAGTTTTCGTTCTCAATGGCCAAAAACAACTGCAGAAACCCTAGGCTCCACAACCATCAAACATCAACATCAACAACAACAAATCTGGATGATAGACAATGAGCCCTCGATGCCTATTTATTCTTTTTCCCCAATAGGTCGGCCTCGTTCTAGAACTTTCCCAAGTCACCTTCTAGAAGGAATATTATTTTATTTTATTTTATTATTTTATTATTTTATTATTTTGCACTTTATAATAAAATAATTATTCATAACATAAAGTGCAAACATAACATTACTTTATAACATGAGGTTTCTAAAAATAGAAACATATCAAGAAATCATTAGAACACCTCCATATGTAGACTGAATCATGAAACGAGCCAACCAATCAACTGGGTATCTGCCAAACGACCCTCTTATCAAGCTCCATTAGCCTACAAGGATCAGGAATAGGCTAATTCCTCTAAACTCCATTGCTCACAAAAAAGGGGACATTACACCAGTCAAACCATTGTTGTCACCATATGAGGTAGATCTGTGTACAAATAGGCTGAGTAATTGTTTGAATCGTTGCCACCTTCATCTTGAGTATGCTAAGTCAAATTTATGTTGTTTAGAGGTGTTTGCATGTTGAGTTGAACTGTAGGCATTCTTGTCTCTAATTTTAGTATAAATAATTGAGCTAGTTTTCCTATTTGGATTCCATTCCATCTTTCTTATTTGTTGTTTGCTATCTAAGTTATTCATTTTTGAGCTGAGAGTATTCATGAGAATAGAGTGAGAGATTTTTGTGAGTTATCTTTTGGGAGAGAGTTGGAGTATTTAGAGAAGCTTGAAAGCTGATTTTGGGAAGCAACAAAGTGTCAATTAGTTTTCCAGTTGGGAATAAAGCATTTATAGGCATGTAGTCTGATCTTTTATGTTTATTGTTTTAAAAGACTGTGTGTTATTGTTGTTTTGCATAATAATCATTGAATTGCTAGTTTAGGGAAAGATTGTTGTTATATTGCTGAAGTAAAGAGTCTATTTACTCATTATCATTGTGATTGTGAATTGTTGTTTGTACATACTCCATAGTAAGGAGTGATTATGCACTCTAGTATTTAATACTAGGAATCAAATAAGCATTATTAGCTATGAAGTTATTTATTGCAATCAGTTTGTGAATCCGAACTAGAATTAGAACATGAGTTACTCATGGAATAGAGGACCTTATGATAAGGTTAGATTTTGTATAAAAATGTAATTAGAGGATATGTTATAAACATAAGGGGAATAGGTTGTTCCTGTGGTTAAATATTACCTCATGAAGGTACTACCTATGCATAGTGTACAAATGATCTTGAGACAAACCGAACTAGGGAAGTGTATGTGATCTAGGATGACTTTTTATATGAAGCTTTGGCCAAAGTAGTGTAATGTGCCACTAGTTACACTGTCAATTTCATTGTGTTCCTTTTATGCATGCTAGTCCATGATTGAAATATAGGATGTATATGATATACAAGATAGGATGTATTCAAGTTCTAGTCATGTAGGGCACAACACTGAGTTTAGTTAGGCTAAAGTTATGAGGTTATCAAACCAACTCCTTCATCGAAGGGTAGGGCCATTTTCCATATATGGTAGATGTGCAAGGGACTGCATAAGAGTCAGTGGAGGGAAAAAAAAGCGCTTGAGTGATGCTTCTCCTCCATAGTTGGCACCATGGTTTGAGGGAATATTCCCATATCAATGTATCACTATTGTTTATATTACCGAAGAGGAAACTTTGAGAAGCTATGTATGTTACACTTGTAATCTATCTTGGAAAACATGTAAATATCTTTTTTATGAATGGAAAACAATGTTTGGGAATATTATTATGTTGTGATTTCATATTAAGTCTTATTTTGAAAGTTTTTTTTATTTTTTTGGTAATGAACCTAGTTTATTCACTTGAAAGGTAAATCTTAGAGAATTTATCTTTGTTGAACAATTGGCATGTTACACATGGTATCAAAGCTACCAAGTTTAACTTTGGAACCTATGTGATTGCTATACTTTCCATCCAACATTATCTAATGTTTGGAATTTCTTATGCTAGGATGGTGTGCCTCAGGTTAGCTACAAGAAAGTCAGTTATCGATAATGAGCGTTATCTGAAAGCCAAGAAGGAAAAAGAACCCATTGTTCATACGATAGAGGAAACCAACTATGATAATGTTGTCTATTTAAGCGATACTGAGATAATCAGTCATGCTCTTTCTTAAGTGAATCAAGTAAAGAGAAGGATGAGGGAGGAAGCTAATTTCAACTACTTACCTCTAGGATCACTAGCAAAGTCTGATTCTCTGTCACTTTCCAGGGATATGCCCTCAGAATGTACCTATTACATATTTTTCGCCTCAGCTCAAATGGAGGAGTGGGCTGACTTTTATTTAAAATTAAGTAGAATTGCAGTGTCATGTTCGAATGCTGTTTCGCATCATTATCATTATGCATTGAATATCAGTTATGCATTTTAGTGAGGTGGAGTTGCAGAGTGCCATTCAGATGTTGTAGATTTAAAAGAAATACAGAATTGAGTACATGGAATTGAGTACATGAGCAAAATAGCATTTCAAATGCTTTTATTCATTTCGAAAAAGAAATCATATTTTTACAAGGCTTCATTTGATTTCACAATCAGAATAGTATTACAACATTGCATAAAATGCATTTTCTTTTCAACTGAAAAGCAGAATTGAAATCAAAGATCCACACAAGTCGTGGATGTAACTATGACCGTGACAACACATTTCTAGTAACACATTGCACTACTGAAGATGCGAAAAGAAAAACACATAAGTGGCAACATAGTCATCATTGCCTGATTATCGACGCTTGATGTTGAATGGTGCACCTCATCGTCTCGAGCTTCATCGACCTGTAAGAGGAAAAGAGGGGTGTCAGTGGCTCTGACTATGGTGTAACTTATATGATGCACCTACAATAGTACAACATACTATTAGCAATGCATTGAAATAATCAAATTCAATCAAATGCGGTATGAAAGAAGTGAGCTGAAGGAGAAGTATCAACATCATAATCAACATGTTCTATTTTTTATGCTAACGTTGTTTGCTTCCTTGTGCAGGTATAGGTTAAGTCATGAAGTTGAACATTATTCGAAGACCAAGCATGTGGAGTAAAATGGGCTCCCACAAGGGTAGAGCTCGACATGCTGCCCTATGCATTAAATGGGCTGATTTTGAAAGATATTTCATCATATACATCAAACAAAATGAAATACAACTGAAAGAGTAAAATAGAGAGTCTATCAAGTAACGAAACCAACAGTGCATTCATAACGATCAGCATTTCTTTTTGAAGGCTACAGGTGAATAGTGAGTTTAGTTCACTTAAAAAATTTAACTGAGTATATCTACATCAGAAATTGATGAATAACTACATTTTTCGTGCTGATTGTAATCATATGTCATGAGAGTTTCAATTCATCATTTCTCTTTCGAATAGTGAACAGGCATACATATACCTTAATGTTTTGTTCCAACTTTCATCATCAAAGAGGACAGATCTTAAGAGCAGCTTTGTACGGTGAAATATAAAATGCAAAGAAGATAGCTACAAAAATACCCATGTGACATCTTGATTTAAAAGGCTAGAATATACAACAAATGAGAGCTCCTAGATTTTAGTCGAAATACAGAAGGAGGGTAATGCAGATTTATTGAAATTTCTTTGATACCCATATGCATAAATATTATTAGATCGACATAATGGAAATTTACTGTTCTGGGTCAAGCCCCAAAGTCAAGAAATTGTTTCTTATAGTGCTCTTTTGGAACGGCCTGAACATGGCAAATAAAGAGAGATTTTTAGGGTTTCTACAAAGCAAAGAGAGTTACCAGTCTGTATTTCACAAGAGTCTAAAGTTGTGGCCATAGCTTCCTATTTAGCTTCCTAGGGCATGATTTCAAGTTTTGAAGAATGGTCGAGCTCTTATGGTGAGAATAATGCACAACAATGAGCACGAGAAACACACAAAAAATGCAGAATAAAGACATCAGAGTGTGTTCACTACGGCCTCAAGGCCAAAATAGAGGTTACAAAAACTATTAAATAAAGCTTACCTCTGCACAGTAAAGGAAAACAAGAGCACAAGTCGAAGCTTTCATGGAGTGGACTGTAGAGGTCGAGCTCGAACTCATAATGGCATGGAGAAGTCAAGGTAAGAGAAGATCAAAGATTAAGCTCATGCAGGCCGCGCCTTTAGGGATTTTTGATATTCAAAATTAAGAAGTGGAAAGAGCTTCAATACTTCGAAGTCAGACTTACCCACTGAAGTTTCGGTCAACTAGAGAGCAGAGAAAGATTACTGAAGCACACGAGCTCGAATCCAACACCATCATGGCAGTAGTTTCCTTTCAGACAAAGTTTCCTTCTTCTCAAGTCACAAGTGTGAAATGATGATAATTAGGGTTTGACCCTGTTTTGATCAAAGCCCTAATTTGAGCCTTATGCAGTTCTAGAATATTCAATCAAAATGCACATGTTGAATATCAAATGGTGGTCGAACCCATAATGCCTTCCTTATGATTTATTCAAACCTAAGTCTAAATCAATATTAGGTAAGGCCGAAATTCTTATGTTAGGGTGATGTCTTAGGTATTTAAGACTTATTGTTTTGCCTTAGAGAAGTATGGGTTTATGTCTTAAAGTATTGTTTTAAGGGAAGAGCAATTAAGGGGAATTATGAATGCCTTATGCTTAGGGTCAATTTTTTAGGGTTTTTATTTATTTTTGATTGATTTTGGAGAAATAAATTATGGAGTTGATAGGAATATGACATTATGTAGTGTATTTTTATGATTTTTGAGAAAATCAGAATGATGTAATGGAGAAATAAGGAGTTCTTTCTTTTTGCAAAAGATTTCCAATCTTTAAATTGCAAAAATAAGGCAAATTGTAAAATCTACATCTTGTAAAAGCAGAAGCATAAAAGCGATATTCTATAAGTTGCTTTATGTTTTCTTACTATTTTTAGTAGATCTTTTATTGACTTTTCCTCTTGGTCGGATTCCAGACTTATCTTGGAGAGATAAGGTGTTTTTGTGCTTTTAAAGCAGGATTTAGCCTATTTTTAGAGGCTTGACAGGTTCATCATAAAAGCATTTTGCTTTTTTCTGCTTTTAAAGTAATTTTTGGGTTTGTTTGAAGCCTTTTTCCTTGAGCTTTTTCTGAGCTCAGATTAGGGTTTCCTTGAGAGTTCTTTTGATAGACTTAGTCTTTCAACTCTCCATTCTCAGCAGTTGAGATGAGTTTCTTGCCCTTACTCATTTTGGGGAGCTTGTAAACCTTTTGATACTCAGTTTGGACAGATTGACACTCTTCCAGTTTTAATAGAGCAGCAGATTTCTCCTTATTTTTTGTCTCAAATTTTGTAATGGCAATCTGATATACTTGTGTTTTCAAATTGGAATCTCTTCATGTCTTGCTGTTATAGGTTGTGTTTCAGAATTACATGTTTCAGGTTGCACGTTGTATTTGTTTTCCAGATCTTCATGCAAATCAATGATGGGATATGTGCCAATGAGATTGTGAGGATTACTGCAATAGAGAAGTTGTTATGAGTGCTTAGGTCTGAATTCTTATAAATTTGGTGAATCATCTTTTAGAAATAGGTTTTTATGTTCAGTCATCCTTCATCCTTTCCTCAGAAGCTGTTTTAGAATAGAATTCATCATTCAGAGAACCAGCTCACTCTGGAGATTCCTCTTTCACGTAGATCACCCACATCTGAAAGAGGTTTCCATGTTTTAGTAGTTTGCTAAATACTGCATTCAGCAAGGTGCAAAACTATTGATAACAGTACCATTAGTTCTGCATTAATATTTAGGGACCCTAGAGTTCTTCCTCTATTGGAAGTGATTGTAATTTCCTCAAGTAATGAATTTGAAGGATATGTTCCTCATAACTATGTATCGAAAGATAAATCCAAAGGATAATACCCCTTTTGGGATAGATATGAACAAATGAGAGATGAACAAAACTATGAGGGTTATACCCCATTGAGTTATGTATCTAAGAGTGAGTCAGAAAGGTACTCTCCCTTCGACTATTTGAATATTCGATCTATGTAAATGGAAAGGATATTGAGATCCTTATCAATAAATAAAAGTTATATGTTTATCAAAAGATTGTGTTGAAAACTTATGAGAATTTTTCTTTTATGTGTGAATGAATGCTCATTTAATGCTTTCCATAAGTTGTGTGAAACATAATAGAATCTAATAAATATGAAACCTTCAGGTGTAACCCTTTTCTTACGAAGGATGCTGAGAACAAGGACCAATCTTGGAGGGAGTCAAGAGGTCGTACAAGGTCTGATGGGTGGTGAAGCTAAACCGGATCAAATTTTGGCTATCATTCAAGAAACCAATGCAAGGTTGGAAAATTTGAAACAAGAAGTAAGGGAGAAGAATAAAGAGGAACAAGAGGTTCCAAATAATGAAGAAGTCCCTAGTAATGAAAATGAGGGAGAAAATTTTCATGACCATACTCGAACCCAAGAGCATGAGGATGAGAATTTGCACTCACTTTGAAAGATCTAGTAGGAAGCATTTGGCAACCAAACTATCTAGGGACATGAGAAAAATAACCCCACCCATGCTTGAAGGAAGTAGCAATGGAGAAGAAGTTGAGGCATGGCTAATACAGATGGAAAATTATTTTGAGATAAGGAATTACTCAGAGATTACCAAGGCCATTTGGGGATCCTATCAGTTAGCGGGAGAAGCCTCTAACTAGTGGATGAACAAGAAAATGGAACTCAAAATTAGTTCTGTAAAAATGACTTGGGGTGAGTTTGTGGATATATTTTGAAAAAGATGGTTACCCCAACTCTTCTTCAACCAAAAACTTACATATTTTCAAAATATTAAGCAAGGGGATATGTCAGTTAATGAGTACTGGGAAAAGTTTACTCGTCTATTGAGGTACATTCATATGTACCAAAAAGATGAGTGCTTCCGTATTAGGAAATTTATCATGGGTCTTAATGGACAAATAGGTGGAGAAGTGGGTGTGTATGGACCATGTGCTATGTACCTAGTCTATGAAAAGGTTGTGAAGTAGGAGCAGAAGCTCAAGGCCATCTCCATCTATAGGGAGAATAGAAATTGTAAGAAGCTTGGAGGAACTCAGGGTAACCAACCTTCCAAGAAGAATAGTAGAGCGCAAGAATTTCAGAAGCAAGGAGATAAGGGATCTTGTGGAAATCGAAGAAAATCAAGGAAGGATATCAGGGGAAGCAATAATAGCAATAACCCCAACAACACTAGAAGAAATGCTAATAGATCTAATGGATCCACAAGAAGGAAAGGGCCAACAATTGGATGTTTTACTTGCGAAAATCATTATGCTGCTTTCTATCCCAATAAACCTTCAGGAACATGACCACATTGAAATCCTCTTCCACCCCAGCAAGCTGCTTTTCAACAAAAGATTTGTGCTGCTTTGGATAATATTCAAGTGGAGTATCAAATTAATCCAATGGAGACTCTAGGTATTTTATTTGATATACCCATTTCTATACTTATTGATACTAGAACAACTAAAACTTTATTTCACCTAGAATAGCAAATCAGATATCTAAGAAAGATGGTTTCATGGCAAAATATTGGGATGTTGAGTATGCAAATCAAACAAGAGCAAAGGTGGAACAATGCTTATTCGAGGCTAAGGTTGAACTCCCTAGTTTATCTACTAAAGTGAACCTATATGTAGCTCCCTTAGGATCATATGATGCCATCCTAAGAATGAACTGGCTTTGGCAGCATAGAGCCAATGTAGATTGTCACACCAAAACTGTAGAGTGCTTAGATGATCTAGGAAACTGGGTGATGTTGCAAGGGACACCTAGGGAAGTCAAGTTGCATCAAATTTCCACAGTGCAAATGCATAGGGCCAAGAAGAAAGGATGCAAACTCTATGCAATAAAGATGGAAAACATGGAGGAAGGTGAGAAATTTATTTCTCAAGTCAATCAAGAGTTAGAGGAGGTTGAAATGATGGAAATTGGAGAAACAAATATCCTATCCTTTGAAAGTTTGTAGATGTATTTCTAGAGGAGTTACCTGGATTACCACCCAAAAGGATATTTGATTTCTCCATTGACCTTGTACTAGGATCAGAACCTATTTCCAAAGTTCCCTACTAAATGACAACAACAAAGTTGATGGGGCTTAAGGCACAACTAGAAGAGTTGATATCCAAAGGATTGATAAAACCTAGCATTTCACCCTAGGGAGCACCAGTGATCTTTGTAAAGAAGAAGGATAGTACACTGTGGTTGTGCATAGATTATCGAATGCTTAATAAAGCTATGATAAAGAACAACTACCCATTGCCACACATTGATGATCTATTTGATCAAATGTAGGGAGAAACTATGTTTTCAAAAATTGATCTGAGATCAGGATATCACCAGCTAAGGATAAAGGATGAAGATATCTTCAAAACTGCTTTTAGGACCACGTATGGACATTATGAGTTTATAGTCCTACCATTCAGACTTACTAATGCACCTGTTGCATTCATGAACCTAATGACCAAAGTGTTTAGGGATTGTCTGGATAAAATTTTCTTGGTTTTTCTGGATGACATTCTAATTTATTCCAAGAATGAGGAAGACCATTGCAAGCATCTGGAGATAGTTCTTCAGTGGTTAAGAGAGCATAAATTATATGGAAAAATTTCTAAGTGTATGTTCTTTCAAAATAAAGTGTAGTACTTAGGTCATGTGATCTTGGCTGAAGGAATCTCAGTGGATCCAACCAAGATAAAGGTGGTATTAGATTGGCCGGTACCAAACAATGTACCTAAGGTCAGGAGTTTTATGGGATTAGCTTGATATTATTGGAAGTTTGTGCCAAACATTTCCAACATAGCCTTTCCTATCACTTCATTGCAAAAGAAAGGGAAATTTTTTGAGTGGCCAGAGAAATGCCTAAAAGCATTTGACTTACTCAAAAAAGGTTGACAACTGCTCCAATTTTGAAAGTACTAGATCCTGAAGGAAACTTCACTGTCGTTATAGATGCATTAGGTGAAGGCTTGGGAGGATTCTTGATGCAAGAATGGAAAATTATAGCTTATGTATCTAGAAATTTGAATCCCTACGAGTAAAATTGTGCATTGCATGATTTAGAGCTAGCAACAGTTGTCCACGCATTGCAGATGTGGAGGCACTATTTGTTAGGAAAGACTTTTGAGTTGAAGACCAATCATCATTGTTTGAAGTATCTCTTCACCCAACCCAATCTAAATGCACAACAAAGAAGATGGTTGGAGTTGATATCAAATTATGACTTCAATATCAACTATATTAAGGGAAATGAGAATTGGGTTGTCGATGCTTTGAGTTGAAGATGACATGTTGCCTCAATTGTCACAATTCATAATGACTTTAAAAGTCAAGTGTTGCAAAAATGTAAGGATGATGAGTACTATGAGCAAGTTAAGCAGTCACTCACAAAGGATCCACAAGATGCAAGGTACGAGGGATATCACTTTGAACCTAATGGATTTCTAAGGTTTAAAGGAAGAACATATGTTCCTAATTCTAAAGAGTTACATAATCTTGTGTGGAAAGAGGTTCACGAAGCACCATACTCTAGACATTATGGAGTGACAAAAATGTTGGTTGATGTAAAACCATTATATTTCTGGAAAGGGATGAAGGGAGATGCTGCAAAATTCATGGCTAGATACTTGGAATGCCAAAGAGTGAAGGCTAAACATCACCACCCTATGGGACTATTATATCCACATGATGTTCCTAAGAGCAAGTGGCAAGCCATTAGTATGGACTGTGTGCAAGGATTACCCATGTCAAGGAATAAGCACAATGCCATTCTTGTCGTAGTGGAAAAACTTACAAAGGTAGCACATTTCATACCTGGGAATTTGACGAATGGAGCTCCTGTCATAGCTCGCAAATTTATTCAAGAAGAGTTTAGGTTGCATGGAATTCCAGAGAAAATTATTTGATAGGGATGCACATGTGACTTCTAGGTTTTGTAAACCTTATTTTTTGCACTTGGAACTCAGCTAAATATAAGTTTAGCATATTATCCAAAAACGGATGGTCAAACAAAAAGAGTTAAGCAAGTATTAGAAAACCTATTGTGAATGTATTGCATGGATCAGCAATACAAGTTGAAATATTATTTTCCTTTTGTGGAATTTTGTTACAATAATTCCTACCATTCTACAATTAAGATGGCTCCTTTCGAAGCATTGTATGGTAGGAAATGTCGAACCCCTATAAGCTGGCTTAAACTTGAGGATAGGGTGAGTCTTGGGCCTAAGATGTTGTCAGAAATGGAGGAACAAGTTAAAGTTATTAAGCAAAGGCTAGTTGAAGTCAATGATAGGCAGAGAAGCTATGCTAATTCCAAGAGGATACCTAGAAACTTTGTTGTAGGAGAGAAGGTGTTGTTAAGGGTAAATCCTCATAAAAGTGCTATCAAGTTTGGAAAGTAATCCAAATTAGCCCTGCGCTATGTAGGTCCTTTTGAGGTCCTAGAGGAAGTGAATCATGTTGCTTATTGAATTGCGTTGCCACCAACTCTTGTTTGAATGCATAACGTCTTTCATGTTTCATACCTAAAGAAGTGTATACTAGGTGATAATCGTGTAATTGACTAGAATGCTTTACAGGTACATGATCTCAAAGTGGTAACCATTGAGCCTCTCAGAGTGCTCAGAATGCATTAGCTTCACTTGCATAATAGAGAGGTTTTATAGTGAAAAGTCCAATGGGACCAGTATGCAACAGATTCTGCCACTTGGGAGGACTATGTAGAGATTGAGCAAAAGTTTCCACATGTTTTACATGCTTTTGTTAATGCTTGAAAATAATGATTGTGTTTGTTTTGTTTATTTTGTGTTGCTACATAAAATCATCAGGGACGATGATTCACAAGGGGGGATATATGTTACACCCCATTGTGTGTTTACCTATTTACTATTACTATGATTGGTTAAAATATTGAATATATGAATGTGTTTGCAATTCTGACTAGAAATCATATATCTTGTTGATTGTATTATTTGGAAAAAAATGAATTAATGTTTAACTTGATTAATGTTATATTGAAATAAATATGTAGAAGGTGTTTATTGAATTTGATATTTCAAATGATGAATTATATTATGATATTGTGAATGACTACTATTGTGAATGTGTTGAGTTCGATGCAAAGGCAAGGAGTAAGCCTCTAGAAGGAGGGGAAGTATCACTCAGGAGAGGGATTTGTTCTGGAAACCTTTAACAAAAGCCTAAACTAAACTCACACACACTCACATATAGAATGGTTAAGTCTATTCATTGTTTTGAATATTGGTAAGTTTATCCATAGCATTGTTTGTTCATATATTAGATTGGTTATGATCTTGTTTGGAAGTGTTTTGTTTGATTTGGTGTTGAGTTCTTGGTTGGTGAAAGCTATTTTCTTTTATTCTCTTTATGTAATCAATTAGACATATATACATAGAACATATATATGTGTATGCATATGCATGTCATGATAAACCCATGCACATGATTTAATACATGCACGAGTAAACGAAGGTACACGTACCTTTGCATACTCATAGATGGATTAATCATGGGCATGGGTGATCCCACAATACTGGTTTACAATTCCAGTGAGGAAGGAAAATTGCAAAAATGCTCCTATGATTTTTTTTTCTTTTTATGGGTTTGCATGAACTGGGGTGTTCGAATGGACCCTGGTTCAAGCGAACCCTATTAAATGATGGGACCCACTTTTTTGGCACTTTTTTATAACGAAGACAATGGAAAATTCAATAAAAGGGGGGGTTTGCTCGAACCAGGGTTCATTCGAACACATGTTCTAGCAAACCCCCAAGGGGTGTTCGCTCAAACCTGGGTCCATTCGAAACCCCCTTTTTTTCCCTTTTCCCCTTCTTACACCAAATTTCTGCAAAAAATTTCCCTTTGAAGCTCATATTAAGGATGAAAATGGAGGATGCTTCACATACCAAACTGGATGATGGTAGTCCTCGAAACGAGCTATCCATCAAATACAATTTTAATATGTTTTGGTTTTATTATGTATTTTATTTTTTAGTTTGATTAAGCATAGGTTTTTCACTGAAAATCAAGCTCTCTATTATGCACATGTGGAAAAATAGCAAATTATCAAAAAAAAAATTGAAAAATATTAGTGTACTAGATATTAATGTCCTTGACCCAACAAAAGAAAAATTGAATTTTGATACATATAAAAAAAATATATGCTTTAGCCAGTGAATCATGTCTAAATTGTAAAAGGTTTGACTTTGAAACTTAATTAAGAAAAAAATATTCAATTAAATTCTATGAAACCAATTCCATGCACTAGATATCGTAGTTATGAATCTAAATTCAAAAAAATTAGAATTTTATCCTTCATAGAAAAAAAGTTATGTGTTAGCCAGTGACGTCACTCTTTAAAAATGGTGTTTACTGTTAAAAACTAGTTTTTGAAGGAGATGGAAAAAGAAGTGCAATCTGATTCAATTTTTTTTGAAAAAATAATATTTAGAATCTACAGACAAAATGTCACAAATCACTAGTTTGCATCATCTTCAAATTCCTCACGGTTTAGCCACTATAGGTGCCCGAAAGTGAAATTTAGTTAAAAAAATTTAGTTGAATGTCCTGTTTGGCCAAATATTGTAAACTAGTATTGTGGGATCACCCGCATGAATGTATCTGATGGAAAATAGGTATATATATATATGTATATGGATATATATGTCGAATGTATATATAATTATCATGTGAATGATTGTTTGAGAAATGTATATATACGACGTATGCGTATATACACATACATACAAATATTGACATTCGAGTATGTAAATGACGTAACAAAACATCCATACACGCATATTGATACATGTATGTATATGTATATATGTATATAAGTATATACATGTAATGATATTATTATAGCATGAAATATGTATGTGAATATTAAATGGTTATTATCATGATCGTTGTTAATGAATATATATATATATATATATATATATATACATATACATGTACATGTACATACATACATACATACATTCATACATATATATATATATACGCATATATGATAAGTGAATAGAGCATTTTTTTAAAGTATGCTCATACATGCACTCGATGCATATTGTTCATAACATATGAAATATATGATTAAGTGAATAGAGCACTGTTTTAAAGTATGCGCAAGTGTAGCTATGCATATTGTTCACAACATATGAAATAAGAGATTGGATCGAAGTATATAACTACAGTATGAAACATGTTCCAGCTAAGTCAATATGCAAGCATTAGTTGGGTCGACACTATTGCAAGGTGCTGAGAAGTCAAACTCAGACCAAGTTTGTTGCTTTAGATGCATAAACCAAAATTTGACTTGTTCTTTGCAAAGTAAACCATGACCAAAATAATAGGGAATGAGTTGATTTGGTGGCACCAAATTATGAATTGGCATAAACCAAAAAGAGTTCTGAAGCTTTGGGTCGATTTGATGTTATTTATCATGTGCTTTTATGAACTAGTCAAACCATTGGTGTCACCATATGAGGTCAATCTGTATTCAAATAGGTTGAGTAATTGTTTGAATCGCTGCCACCTTCATCCTGAGTATGCTGAGTCAAATTTCTGTTGTTTAGAGGTGTCTACATGTTGAGCTGAACTATAGGAATTCTTGTCTCTAATTTTAGTATAAATAGGTGAGCTAGTTCTCCCATTTGGATGCCATTCCATCTTGCTTATTTGTTGTTTGCTATATGAGTTATTCATTTTGTGAACTGAGAGTATTTGTGAGAATAGAGTGAGAGATTTTTGTGTGTTATCTTTTGGGAGAGAGTTGGAGTATTTAGAGGCTTGGAAAGTTGATTTTGGGAAGCAACAAAGTGCTTAATCAGTTTTCCAATTGGGAATAAAACGTTTATAGGCATGTAGTTTGATCTTTTATGTTTGATGTTTTAAAATACTATGTGTTCTTGTTGTTTTGCATAAGAATCATTGAATTTCTAGTTTAGGGAAAGATTCTTGTTATATTGTTGAAGTAAAGAGTCTATTTACTCATTATAATTATGATTGTGAATTGTTGTTTGTACATACTCCATAGTAAGGAGTGATTGCATACTCTAGTATTTAATACTAGGAATCAAATAAGAATTATTAGCTATGAAGTTATTTGTTGCAATTAGTTTGTGAATCCAAACTAGAATTAGAACATGAGTTACTCATGGAATAGAGAACCTTATGATAAGGTTAGATTTTTTATAGAAATGTAATTAGAGGATATGTTATAAACATAAGGGGAATAGTTCATTCCTATGGTTTAAGATTACCTCATGAAGGGAATACCTATGCATAGCATACAAATGATCTTGAGACAAATCGAACTAGGGAAGTGTATGTGATATAGGATGAGTTTTTATATGAAACTTTGGCCAAAGTAGTGTAACGTGCCACTGGTTACATTGTCAATTTCACTGTGTTCCTTTTATGCATGCTAGTCCATGATTGACATACATGATAGGATGTATTCAAGTTCTAGCCATGTAGGGAACAACACTGAGTTCAGTTAGGCTAAAGTTATGAGGTTATCAAAACAACTCCTTCATCGAAGGGTAGGGCCATTTTCCATATATGGTAGATGTGTGGGGGACCGCATAAGAGTCTGTGGATGGCAGAAAAGAGCTTGAGTGATGCTTCTCCTCCATAGTTGGCAACCATGGTTTGAGGGAATATTCTTGGATCAATGTACCACTATTACTAATAGTATCGAAGGAAGCTTTGAGAAGCTATGTATGTTACACTTGTAATCTATCTTGGAAAATATTTAAATATCTTTGTTATGAGTGGAAAACAATGTTTGGGAATATTATTGTGTTGTGATTGCATATTAAATCTTATTTTGAAATATTTATTTTTATTGTTTTGGTAATGAACCTAGTTTATTCAATTGAAAGGTAAATCTGAGAGAATTTATCTTTGTTGAACAATTGGCATGTTACAACGAATCTGTCCCAGCATGACACTCAACAATCACTCTTGGTGACAGGTGCACATCAATTTCCCCTTCTCAGATCTGTTGGAAAAGTATTGTTTATGTTTGTACTATCCTTTATTTCAACATTTCAAGTTTTACAATACATAATTAAGTTCATCAGGCCTTTTATTTTTATCTCCCCAAATTGCATTTCAATCATATTTGCCATTTTATGTCATAAAGGAAACAATAGATCCCCTAATAGGATGATTCACCTAAGGTTTGAAATTAAATCCTACCTTCAGGAAATCTCTTTTCCTAATGAAATTAAAAGAAAAATAGGCACACCACCTTTATTCTAGGTTCCATTCTCCATTTTGACACAAAACACCATATTTTTCTTTGTTTTAGTGAGCATGAATCCTAGGAAATATCTTCATATTTAGTAACATTGTTGGTGTAAAAGAAGTAAATTCAAAAAGTGAAGGGTGAGAATTTCCTCTTAGGAGAGGATAAAACTACCTCAACTCCAACTCACATCTTGCATCTAGATCCAAAAAAATGAAGGGTCTAGAAATTATCTAACATCAAGATGATTTTTGATGCCATTTCTAGTTCCTAGATGGGTTGGGATCCCTCTTCATTTTTTGGGATGATTTCAACCATCTAAACATGGGTGCCCTAATTTTTATCATCTTTGAATAACTCAATGATGTATCTATAGTATCTTTTTCAAAGAGAATTGTTGTTAGATTAAAAGGAGCATAAGGCTGTTAAGTGATCATTAAATAAAATTTGATCAATTCTTTTTTCTTATAGGGCTTGGTTGTTTTGGTATTTATCTTTGTAGAAACAATCATGATTTATTTAGAATTGTTTCCCTTTTCAAACATCGTTATTCTTAGGTCCTTATTGTGCTTCATGGAATCTTATTTCTTTCTTAACCATATAGTTTGTCATAGGATCTATTATTACAACCTTGTTCATAGAGAGCTCATATTTGATTGGTATCCCAACCCTCTTTTTATTTGTAGCAATTTTGAGCACATTGAATGGCTTTGGATCCCCAATTATGACATAGATTTTCCCTATATGAAGGAATCCAATTTCTTGGAACAAGGTAGAAGGGATTGCCTTCATCTTATGGATCTAGGGTCTCCCCAACAATAAGTTGTAATATTTATCATGGGGACCATATTGGACTAAGGGAAACTAGGAGTATGATATTATTGATGGTAGCTATCTTTTCATAGCCACATAGCATGTCTTTGCAAGTCATGATGTTGGTATGACTATATATCAATCTCTCTAAAAAGGAGAAGGGAATAATGTTTAATATAAAACCATCATTGAAAAGAGTCCTTTTGATAGAATTTTCATATCCACACTTGTAGATATAAGGTAGGGTTTCTTCTTTTGGCTAGTTCAAATTTTGTGGGTATTTGTCTAAGGTCAAAGAAGAAAATTTTGTTATGTAGTTTATAATTTTATGAACCAAGGTCAAGGATGACTTGGTTAGTTTTCTCTCTTAGTGGTAAGGTTATGTGATTAAATTATTTTAACCCTATAGCCTCTTAGGTTGTTGCATGATGTGAAAGGGAGTTTCTTAAAATGTTGATAAATGAAATTATTGCAAAAATATTCTTAAGATCCTCAACAAGGTCGTAGGGTTTAATAGGGCTCAAAGTGGGGTCAACTATAGAGAAAACTTGTTCATGATACTCGACTTCTAGAGTTGTACAAGGAACTTGGGTTTTGTCATTTTGAACTAGTTTAAATAACTCCAACATTTTGGTTTCTCCCTTTATGCCCAACTGAGTGGGAGTGTTGGATTCTTTTAGGTGGGAGATTATTGTTGACCTTGATGTAGAGGGATTAAAGGAATTAGGTTGGTTTGAGGCATAGTTATAGCGATGTAGTGGAAAGGGATTTTGGTAAATATGTAGATTCGAATTTTACAGGGTGATGGGTCCTTGATGGTTATGGTTTTGGATGTCTTGCAAGTGGAGAAATATATCTATAAATGGGTGTTGTTTCTCTTCAATAATTTGAGAAATAAATTGATTGTACTCATACCATATATATGTATCATGAACCCTATCTTGTGGAAGGAGTAGAATTTACAAAGACCGAAATCTCGAGGCCTTTGATATGGATCATATTTGTTATTATCAAACAAATAGTTATTTCATTTCCTATTGTCTTTCTAGTTATAATTATTCATTGGGGGTTAGTCAATAGAATTTATGTCTTTTCTCCCTATGTTTGAATAGTTATTTCCTCCAACATAGTTATTTCTATTATAATTTTGATTGCTATCATCATTCCTAATTGATGAAGTGTTTATGACCTCATTTGTCATAGTTCTTCAATTACTTTTCAATACTTTAGGGGTAAAGGGGTTATTACCATTGCAATTATTTTTCTTTTTTCTATTTGTGTTTTTAATATCATTCTATCTTTGGATCACCACTCTTCCATTAGAGTTGTATGCCTTCCTTCCATTTTTCATGGTAGCCTAGTCAATTCTTAAAGTGCTCTTAGGAGCTTCCTCAAAAAACTTCTAGGGGAGTTTCTAGACCTCCTCAAATGTGTCCCTATTTAGGGAATATCAAAAGAGATCAAAAAGACCCATGTAGTCCATATGTAGCACACTTGTTGATGAGTAGAGTGATTTTCTCCACCTTGTTATAAAATAGGTCATTGACACATTAGGATCTTTCTTAACACTAAGGAATTATTGAATTCTAGTTTTGACCAATTTTTTTATATAAAATGCAATGACAAACTCCCCAATGATTTGAAAAAAGGAATGGATTTATGCTTCACAAAATTAGTAGTACTAGCCTAGCACAATCACCTCTAGGATTTTTAGAATAATTTTGACAACCACTCCATCATAGAGATTAGTTCTTAAGCAACTGTTGTGTAGTATTTAATGTGTGAGTTAGGGTCTCCTTCTCCCTATAATTCTTAAAGTTTTGGGAGAGTTTATGGTAGCACCACATTTTGAATAGCATGGTCCAAGGGTTCTTCTAAGTACCCAAGGTAGGTCCTTAAAAAGGGATCATGTATAGATCAAGGAATTCCTCCAAACATGAGCCCTATAGAAGGAGCTTGATGGATAGGTTCCATTTAGAAGCCAATGTTGATTGTTGAGGTCCAAAAAATATCAAGTAGCTTTGGTATTTACCATGTTTATTGGTTAGAAGCCTAGTTAGGGCATGGAACTTTAATTTTGGGTTGTGGGCATTTCACTAGATTAGTTTGCATTCATTATGTTATAGGGTTGAGGTGGAAGGGGAATAGAAGCCTTTTTTACTTGTATTGCATAAGTAAAAATTAACATATGAGGGTAAGTGGGTTGCCCACTAGTTGGTTTTTAATTGAGTAGTGATAAAGGGATTAGAATGGGGTCATTGATGTGGCGATCTCAATATTGCATTAACTTGTGTCAAGTTTTAGGCTAACTGCTTAACACCTCTAACTTCAAGCATCTTGATTTGTTGAATGAGGGTGGTGATAAAGAGCTTAGAGGATCACTTTTCTTACTTGGTCAAGGTCACAACTTAACACCTTGAGGTGGATGTTATGATTTGTGATGGGGTGACTCATTAGGAGGGATACAACTACCATGTTTGTTGCACTTTCAAGCTCATCATTAGGTTGTGCATGTTGTAGGGAGGCTTGATCATTTTGATAAGTTATTTCTAAGGTCTCTATAGCCACCCAAGTGTCTAATAGATCCTTTTTAAAGTATCCATTTCATTGTCAATATAAGTCACAATGTCCTTATAGTTTGTAATAATAGGGTCTTTTCTATGGATTTCAAACTTAACCAAGACCTATTAGTCTCTTGAGTGATTAGATTGAGGGTGAAGGATTGTTCCTTGATGTTAGCCCCAAGAGGGGTTGTTGAAGACAATATAGTCTTGATTTGAATTTTCACTTTTATCATATTCTTGATGCTCATGATTAGAGTAGGCATCCTTGTAATCATACATATTTGAAATAGGTGCTAAGGAAACAAGAAGGACATAATGACCAAAGGTGGGTGTGAGAGGTTCATTTGAAGGGACTTTCTCTTAAGTTATCATCTAGCCTAACATATTCATGAATACCTTATGTACAACAAAATAAATGGGTGATAGTGGAAAAAGAGGAGGAATGTGAGATGGGATGAGGGAAAATGCAAGATAACTTATCCTAAGAGAATTTTCTCTTTGTGTCAAGTTCACCAAAATATGTGTTTGTCAAATCTAACTCACCGCTATTTTGCACAAGTGAAAACTAGGGAGGAATATGCATTGCTTATGTATGGCTCTATATATTGATAGATCAATATTTCTCATATGGAAAGAACAAGTGGAATGGGAGAGCATCTAGAGGACTACCTTCTTCCAAAGGGAGAATTGTCTTATATGCGGTATCAAATGGGTTTGTGATGGGAGTTGTTGTGGCATGGACAATGTGGGGGTTTTCCTTGTGAGCCTCTATAGAGGTGTTATGCCAATTGTGTGAGAGTTTGTAGTATGGGATTGCACAATTTAAAGCTCTTGACATGCATTTTCTAGGAATAAGTCAAGGTAATGAGTTTCTATCTCAAACAATGTGTTAATGTGTACCAAAGCACTTGCTTGCTCTTGATTGTTCTCTCATTATATTTATTAGGTTATGTGAGATTGTTGATCTTTGATGAGTTTGGGTGGGGGAATATTCTCTTAATTCCCTCAAAGTAGCCTCTACCCAATCCACTCTGACCCAAGACACATGAGTGTGAAAAGATGAATGTGGCCAAGATGGGGAAAATATGAATGATAACTCTTAGGATTGTGAGTTCAATGGTTTTTGGACTAATTGTTAATTGCATAAGATTTGTTTCCAATGAAAGTTTTATTATTTGATTGGAAGCTATATATGGGATCCCTAAGCTCTAATATGAGAGTTCCTAAGTTTTGTGCAAAAGTTTGTTGCTTTTTTGTTTGAATACTTTCAAAAAATGGATGTTAAAATAAATATTTTTAAACTAAAATAATATTGAAATGAGTAATAATAAATTACTTGTATATGTTTTTGGTATTTTCTAAATTTGCACATGCATTGGAAGTAAATATAATCTAAATACTTGAAAGAAAACTATTTTTTTTCTAATTTTCTCTATTTTATGTGTCTAAAATAAAATTAATGAAATAATCAACTAATTCTTGGGGGTTTTTGTATTGCAATATTTCAAGAAAAGAATGAATAATTAGTTATTTTCTTAAAAAATTATTACAAAACGAACTAACTTGTTGATTTTTAAATGAAATCTAACAATAAAATAGTTTAACTAAATTAAAAAACTAATTCATACACTAATTTGGAGCTTGCAATTCTAGAGCAAAGTGGAGCTCTACCTAACCAACTAATCTATTCTATTTTATGGAAATAAATTATTCTAATTAAAATAAATATATGTGAATTAATATCACACTTGGGATATGTGCAATCTAAGATGATATTGTGTAGTTGTAGATGGCATGTGTTTCCTTAGTGATCTACCTTAATTCCTTTCTCTCTTATCTTAGCTATGCAAATTTTAGTTGATAGATTGAAAAATAAAAGAAAAGACAAAAGTTACAAAAGCAAAATGTTAAACACAAGTGTTGTTGTAATGGTTATGTAGCTTAGGAGTTGTTACATTAAAAACCTAGAGGTTGTAGAGATACTATAGTGTGATAAGCCTATATAAAGTGAAATCTAGATGTATTTGTAAGGAAGCTAAGATAGTGGAACAACTTCCTACACTAATCTTGAGAGGAGAATAATGCAAAAATTTTACAGATCTTTAACAGTAACATAAACTTAAATAGAAATAAACATAAATATCATGCATACCACAACAAAGTGATTTTCATGGGGAAAACCCTTTTGAGAGAAAAACCACACACTCCAAAATTTTCCCAATATATTATTCAGAATTCACAAAGATTACAATATACTTGTAAAGAAAGCTTCTCATAGGAGTATCACCAACCAGAGATCCAAAGGCAACACGACCACTATCAGACTCTTAGAATACATCATAATACATAGTCGTAATACAATTCCCTCATAAAATAAGGTTGCCTTCTAGGGCAAGTCAAGCTAATAAAATATCAATTCTCAGATCTACGACCTAATGATGAATGGTCCAAATTTACGATAATAAAATATATATTTTTTTTTTCAGGAGCACTTCCCCTAAGCCCCTATTGGGGCACGCTACCCCCAAACCCCCAGCCGAGGGGATGTTCCCCCTGGGACCCCTTGCGGGGGGGGCGACCCCCTGCACCCCCTGTCATCATTGTATGAACAATACCTTATGTATCAATAATAACTTATGAAATTGCAAGGTTGAGACACATTTTCCCAATAGTATTATGCTTGGGATTGGCACCCAAGATTCTTGTTGTAGTTGTGTGAGGAAGTTGGAGCAAGAATTTACCAACAAGAAATGACCAAAAAGACCATGCAAATCTATTGGGAGGGATACAAATATGGCTAAAAACATAATTAGGGTGATTATCCATAATATTATAACATTAAATGTAGCCAAGGATGAGTTAACTCAATTTGAGAGATAAAATTGGTGTAGAAAGGAATTATGTAGGAGATATTTTAATTAAAAATCACCCATTTTACTAGTAAGGAATCATTGAGGCAAAACAAATAAAAAAGGGAAATTTCATAACCTAAGGGATGAAACTCTAGTTTTAAAGAGATGAACAAGCATGCAAGCTTTTAAAGTGGTTAGCAATTGTAAAACGAAGGCAAGAGATGATCCTATGAGTTGACTTGGCCATTCCATCAAGTTTGGATAAGATAGGAGAAGGTTATTCATATCATGCGGCTTACATGTTATACCATTAGATCATCATCAAATTTCCATGTATGCCCATATGATTTTTGAAACTTATAATATCATCAAATGTCTTATAACACAATACAAAAATAAGCTAAAATTTGGTACACCTTTGTCTCCAACTACTTATCTGATGAAAAATTGTATTGATTGAATATGAAGAAAGTTGCTCAACATTTCTTCTCTCTAGAGGAAATATTCTTCAATTAAGATTCATGACCTTCTTAGATTCCTCTTTGCCCTAGTAAGCATGCAACATGGGTTATTTATCAAACAAATTTGATATAATAGAGGATCCCACCTTTCAATAGAATACAACTGTGTTGATTCCACAATCTCTTGATTGGAACAAACTATTCCATGTTCATGTAGATTCCTTAGGTGTTTTAGCACAACCAAACAAAGGGAATATAAATAATTCTATCTACTTTGCAAGTAGAAAACTAGTTATCGATGAGTGCAACTACATAACCACATAATGTAAAGCTTTGGTGATGGTCTATACACTACAAAAAAATTGACAGTACATGCTAGCCACTCCATTTATCTTCTTCACCAATCATTGAGTGCTCAAATATTTGGTGAAAACAATTGTTCATTGTTCATGACTCAACATTTATTAACCCTCCTATAGAAGACTACCACATAGTCATACCACTATGGATTATTTAAGATATATGCACACCCATCTAGAGGAGCAAGATCTGTTAGAATTGGCTATGGAGATAGCCACCTAAGAACTAGATGCCAAATAGAAAGCACAAAGAGAGAAGATCTGAATATGATAAGAATAAACTATATTCTTATCAATTATGCAAATATGATTCAATGTTGTTGTGTGTACAATGTATGAGAGACCCCTTGGTTATAGCCAAGGTGAGATACAATATGTCATAAGATTATGAAAAGTGTCTTAATCATATGACATGAGACAACTTATCACACTTACCTAGGTCACATGGGTTACAAGTCAAAAGATAAGATAACTAATGACAACTAACACCTTCTAGAAAGATTCCTTCCTAGGACCTAAGTAAACTTAACATGTAATGAATTAACTAGGTACAAGACTTTATATACACCAACACCCCCCGCCTTAAGTGCAACTTAGGGAGTAGATGATTATTATGCAAATGACACAAAGATGGGTCTTGGCTACAAATGCAAATGAATTCTCTCACAAACGGATAAAAGGAGAAAACCTAGTGGGACAAAACTCCTCCCCAAAAGAGAGATGAAATAAAATAAATAAATGCTCTTAATGATGCATGAGAAGGCCAAAACCCCATGTGAGGAAAAAGACCCCCCCATAAGAGAGAAGAAGAAGAGAGTCAAGGCAACCCCCCCTCAATGTGAAGTTTCATGCAATGATGGTAGAAGCTCGACATTGAATGCTGAAGATGATCCAATCTTGTTGAACAACATTCCTCGCCTTAGGAAGAAACAAAACCAAGATAGTATGCAGGATGTTAGGAATATGGATGATGGATGTTGTCTCTAAAGCATGCTCAAGTGTCTCCATGTCGATGTTGAAAGCTGACACACTCCAAACAAGCGTTCTAGGCCACACTGTTGAAGAGGACAATTTAGAAGCTAGTAGAGATGAATGTAGAACATGATCCAAAGAGAAAGATATACCCTCTGAAGACAAAGATGCCTCCTCTAAATGTTGTCCAAAAGTATCCACAATCATGTCAAACTGCAAAGAATGATCATGTAGAGAATGAACAAGAGGGTTAGAGTGTTCCCTTGCAACAACTGAAGAAGGATACTCTCCATCAAAGAGAAGATGAATGTGATAAATGATGTCTCCCAAATATACAATATGAGACTCCACAAACAAGTCTGAAATACCTATCAAGAAGCCATCGAAAGTAGCCAAATTTGAAAGATAATGAAGATCTTGTTGCACTGAATCATAAGAAGCCATATCTGTAGCAACACAATCATCATCAAATGCAACACTAGATGAGGATGTTATCTCAATAGGAGGAGGAGAAGCAAGAAGAGAAGTCTCTTTGTTAACTAGACATTGAAGACATTTATTATACTCAAGCTCCTCTAAAGTATCATCATCGTAGGGTATATTATCAACATCATTAAGGGGAAGTAAACAATCTACAACAGTATCATCTGGGAATGGAGAGATATGATGGTCTCCAAAGATCTCCCAAATCTTGGTCCAAAGTGTGTGTGGGAACTCGATATCTGAGATCTCCACAAGAATATGAACACCAATATATGTACCAATTAATCCTACAATGTGATCATTATTATTACCCCCAACTGATTGCTTCCAAGGTGTGTTTGGTTTAGGTACGAGCCCATAAAGGTATGGAAAAATATTAAGCCACCTGAGATGTTTTAGGATACCTTTCTTCCAAGACTCATAATTATCCTTATTTAGCATTACCACAAAAGGATGAATAGAAATCCTGTGACACCTCCTCAAATGATCAACACAAATGAATCAACCACAAGATTATCCTCCCAAATTCACTCAATCAAAGAACCCCCCAACAATATATGAGCTTGGAACTTTATGATTAGTGTGAGTACAATTTCCACTTGCCAAAAACAACAAAGTGGACTTTGATCTTGGTACATGCAAATGCCAAAAATGGGCCACAAAATCAAGTAAAAATTTTGGTACAAAATGAGATCAATTTGATCACACCACTAAAAATTACACAAAAAATTATGCACTTTCAAAAAACAATTGCACCCAAAAATGTTACCGTAGAAGCAAGATATGAGCTCTTGAAGTTCCCAAAATGAGGATGAAGCAACAACACCTGTGATAATTTGTAATTTCTGGAAAAAATAGACACCAAAACCAAAATCTGATTGCACCACTACGAAGAGTGTGAAATTCTACCCCAAATAAAAAAAATTGCTTGCAAATTGGAGGTCCTAGGCACAACTTATGAGCATTTGAAGATTAAGTGCAAAAATGAAAACTTCAACCGTGAGGGGGTAGAAAATATTCAAACCAACTGCTAACATCATCAAAGCACTATGCTAAATTTGATGTTCATATAGCCGTCACATGGAATATTCCTCCTACCTGTATTATTCTTTTGCCGGTATATGCTCTCAGAATATTCTTCTGGCGGTACTTGGGAATCTTGCTAGAATCTTCAATTGAATATTCTGCTAGAAAACACCACCTGGATTTTTCAATGATTGCCAGTTTTTTATAAACAACCAGATTTTTTATTTTCATTAGCAGTTGGAATGTGGCAGAGTCTACCGCGCATGCGTGGGCCTCCCTTTGCCTGCCATGTGGCGAAGATTTGATAGTTTGCGGGTACAATAGTACCCTGTGGTACTGTGCAGTAAAGAACCTGCACAAAGTTAGTTCTAGTTAATAATATTAATTTGCATTAATTACTAATTAGCATAGTAGCACCTTATTTGACTTAACCCTTGGAACTTACAAGGCTTGGGGTGTTGAGTACTTTTAAGGCCTAATTTATCCACCAAATCTTGCAAAACCAAATTATCTCAGGAACATGAATGAAATAAATAATCAATCTTAATACCATTGACATATATATTAATGCTAAATAATGCTTCTTTTTCCAATATTCTAAGTTTTTAGTAGTGAAAGAAATAAAACTTAGAATCCTCCTTATAATCACCTTCAATCTCCTTACCCTTCATAAGCAACTTTATGCCTTAGTAATGGGTTTTGGGTCCCTATAAAACTTGCTTTACTAGTAATAAAAAAATGAGGGGTATATAGTTTTTCTTACCCTTATTACCCTACTTGTGAGGGTTATTTTAATGATGTAACTTCCAACATAAGGACTCTGCAAGACTAACCTTACCATAATGGTCACAATGTGAAGATTTATTTTTGGTACTTATGAAGAAATTGACCTTCTTATCATTTTTATTGGGCTTAAATTTATTAAAATTAAAAGAGGAAGAATAACTATCTATCTCAAGATAACAAGCATGTCTAATCTATATCAATTAATTTAAAAATCCAAAGAAGCTTACAAATATTCAACTATGAATATGTCATATATTTAATTAGTACTTATTCTTCTAATACATCTTTACCCATTTGTATAACCATTCTATAGAATTCACTAGCATGTTCTTGTACACTCTGACCTTCTTTTAACTCAAAAAATTGTCATTCCATACACTTTTCTTTCTTATAACATATTAGCCATAGTTTCTTTTTAATTAATTTTGTTTAAACCAAGAACTTATTTAAGTAATTTTTATAGCTATGTAATACAAGAGGCTCTCAAACCAAGTCAAAGCATGTTTTGTCAACCTTAGTCTAGAAAATGAGATCTTTGGATCTAAAGTGAGTTTGTGTGCTATAATATACCTTAATTTGAGCAATCTAGTTGTCAATATTTTTCGCATCAATTCCTTCAAATGACAATATCTTAATCTTGGCCTCTACCTTGAATAAAGGTTGGTTTGGAAGACTCTTATCAACCTTTAAATTTTCTCTCTCCATTGGAATTGGGATTGGCACCATTGAATCTTCTCCAAGAGGACTTCCATAAGGCCTTTTATGGTATTGATTGATTGAGATAAATTTGTAATGATATTCCCCATCTTTTGGAATTTTGCTTTAGGATGAACACAATCCCCTTATTTTACCATGATTCTCAACTCTTCCAATTATAGGATTTCATGTCTCTTTGAAAAAGTAAAATCTTCTCTTCACTTGATATGGTTGTGGGAATGAGCCTGCAAAACGCTCACAACACACCTGGGTGAAAGTACAAACTCATGTCACACTTTTGGCCAACTAAATAGTTCCTATCAAACAATTTTTGGTTGGAAGGTATTCGTTTGAAGAGGTTTCAGTCAAAACTAGGTGGCAACGACATGGCACCGACGTGGCACGGGGTTATTAGTTGAATAGGTTTCAACCGAGAATTGTTTAACCAAAATTGGCAAATATATTTGTTTTTTTTTAAATGGGCCCAACCATTTTTTTCAGAGCACTATGTGATTCAGGCAAGAACCTGTTGATCTGACACGATTCAACCAAATTCCAGCCACATAACTATAAGTCCATTGAATTCTCTATAGTTATTGCAATGGCTTCAACAAGGTCTAAAAAATTCAAACCAAACCATAAGGTCTCACTATTACCATTTTTTTCATAACTATAAGTCCATTGAATTCTCTATAGTTATTGCAATGGCTTCAACAAGGTCTAAAAAATTCAAACCAAACCATAAGGTCTCACTATTACCATAAATTACTATGTTTTCTAGAACTTCACAATAATGAACTTGGATAATTTGGTTGACAAAGATTTTAGATGGCACCATTGATGCTCACACTCTACAAAGTCATGTGCTAGCACATTAGGAACCTACCAAAAAATATTGCTCCAAAATTATTAATATATTAGCATTTATACAATGAAATCATTCCACTGCCATTCAAAATTATTCAAATTCCCATTAACTATAAACCTTAACATCATGGAGAAATTTTAATCTATTTATATACAATTTTAACATATCTTATAATTATCATATACTAAAATTTGGGAAATCTAGAAAAATGAGAAATGGAAATTTATTTTTATGGTTGAATAGATAATTGTTCATTGTTTTGATCATAACTTATAATCATAACTTCTTATATATTTTTTGGAGGCAAAACAATGAAATTTGAATAAAATTACATTTAGAATTTAATGGTACAATTCCAAGCATCATAGGTTTAATCTCAAGTTTCATGAATTTGATTGTTCTTGTAAACTTCAAAAGTGATGCATAGATCTAAATGGGTGAAATATAGGTTTGTAAATTTACAAGTACTTAAAAATGAACATGCATACATGATAGTTTGATGATGATATAATAATTCAACTCGTGACCATACATGACATAAAATTCATACAACTTAACCTCTAACTTCTTTCTCCATGGTGAAAATGACTTGGCGTCCTAGATCAAAATCTTCCACTTGTCACCTTTTGCTAACCTAGGTCACTTACAAGATGTCCTTATACCCTCTTTTGCTAAGAAACCTTTTTTTTTACTTTAATTTGTGAGATTTCCTTTAAATCCACTTTCAAATCCTCCATTTTCACTTCTTACCCGCCTTAGTACAACCACAACAATAATTTAGATTAGCAATTCTAACTAAGATAGTCCACCATCCTCATCATTAGAGAGTTCCTCAAGTTGAAGGAAGGGATGAGAAAGTTTCAATTGGGTTCCTAAGGACTATTTTCAACCATTTAATTTTCTTTGTGCCTTGGATAAATTTAATCTCATGAGTGAATGTTTTAGTTACATTATTTTATTTTAGAGTGAACTTACTTGATTAATTATATTTCTTGTTTTTTGTGAATGAGATGTGAAAAGTTAGAATATATTTTGGATTTTAGTAAATCTTTTTTATAAGGAGAAAAGTAAGGGTTTTGAAAGGGATTCATAACATTCAAAAAAGTCTCAAAAATATAATAGTAAACAAAGAACTAGAACAAATTTAAGAACAAGCCTTAAAACCAACACATGACTAACAAGAATTGTGAAACGGTTAGTAAAAATCCTAAGTGAGGTCAACCAAAAATTAGCCAAAGGGAAAACAAAGTGGCCCCAAACCATTGGAAAATTAATACATTGAGGTTTTTTTTGACCTCCTAGTCTTCTTATAGGGCTTGCACTTTTAGAAGTAATAATCCTCCTAAGTCTCCTCATTTTTGCCACCTTACTTTGTCTTTTATCCTCTAGACCTCTTACTTATACCATCTTGTGAATGTATGCATTTTCTCTTTTCTTTGTTAGCAAGAAAGTCCCTAGTGCTAATTATATCTAGATTTATTTTCAACCCTACTTCCTCCTAGAGTTACCCTTCACCTCCTGTAACTCCTATTCAAGTCATCCCACCCTATTCTCTAAGTTAGCCACAATTTCAATACTTTGAATGTACAAATTCAACATATTTACGAAAGTTTATATATGTATTGTCTATATTTTTGAATGTTTGTCAATTGGAATGCATCAAAACCCTTGTAAATATTATGTAAGGTATCTTATCAAAACAACATAAGAAATTTGTGTAGATTTGTTTATGTATAATTTCAATTTCATGTAAATAATTTTACTATAAATTAAATATATTATTGAATAATTTCACATGTATGAATCTTGAGTTTTTGTATGTGTGATGATTGAATGTATGAATTTAAATTGTGCAAGAGTAAATTATTTAGGTTTTAAATTTCAACTTGTATATTAAAAATATTTTATAAATTTAAAAAATTAAAAGTATAGGCCCATGTACCAGGGAGCATTCATTGTCTATGCCAAATGGCTAGATTGGGTACATGGGCTGGAACACTTGGCAAGTGGAAAGAACCTCTTTCTTCACTCCCACTTTTGGTAGGAAAGATTTGTTTTGGATGGGATTGACTCAATTCCTGAGGTTGGATGATAGTGGCAAAGGCAATTTTAGCATATGAATGGGAGATTGGCAAGGACTGTTTAAGAGTTGATATGACCAGCCAGGATGTACGAGGGACATTCTTGTGAAATCCAGCTTCACGACCTTGGGTGTATTAACATAGAATACTAGGACGACATGTGTGTTTTAATAACAAGCCTGGCACAAATGAGCTGGTAGATGTCTGAATGAAATTTAATGAAGTTTTTTGGCGGCTGACGCTTAATGCGATTTCCACTTCCCTTTCTATTTATGGCACTTCCATTGGTATTCATGGACATTGAAATGGATACTCTAGTTCAGCTTTCAAGCACGAAATGGGAGGCTGCATTCTGTGGTGAGATCTCAGACAAGCGATTGAAATATATCTGTCACAACAGAGATATCCTTTGCAGAGAGGCCATAAGGATGGTGCTTGGTAGGGAATATTGCGTATCAAAGAATCGAACGCGGGCCAACTCTAATATTTCCTCTAGGTTCTTGGCGTCACTTCTAGACTTAGAATTGCCAAAGGAGAGGTTTTTGCTCCTGCTCCATTCGGTCTTCAAAGATTTGATTCTGGTTGGCAACATTGACACGGTGGCGGTAGCATTGACTGGTGTGGGACTCCCCTGGCCCGATGACTTGGATAGAATGATAAATTTGGGCATAGCTATTGATTGGTATCCTTTCATCCTAGACACTCAAGGCGAGGCTCTACAACACCACAAATGATGGGCATCGGTGGGGAAAAAATTTCTCTGTCGGAGGCTAGGAATTGACGCGGTTGTTGGGCTAGACTGGTGCCATGCGTTTGCAGACTTGGTAAACTCTGGGCATTTCTATGAAGATCAGTAAGGGTTGGTTACCGTGTTTTTTGTATGTAATTTGAAATGTTTATGGTGCTTTCTCTATTTTTGTCGCCAATGGTGGGCGAAAACCTTTTTTGTATGTATGGAACCATGAAGGAACACGCTGTAATTTGTTCTATTATCAATATATCATAGCATAGCTGCCCTTTCTTATCAAAATAAAATAAAATTAAAAGTATATTTTTTTTGTTTTAAAATTATATGCAGATATATCTATTTATACATATGGTTGATTAGACTTCTCATCTGGATGATCAAGGTTCTTATCATTCTAATCAGTTTGATGAGTAGGCTCATTCTAGGTCTACTCTATATGCTATCATCATTAGGAGATTAGATATTGCCTTGATATGTTTGGAGAAAACTATACATAACACCCCAAATTTGTCAAATAGAGATTAGTTAGTTACTATTATAGAGATGAGATTAGACGTATGATTGATGTCATTCGATCATACAATCCCTGCAATGATATTAGCACCGAGAGTTTTATATTTTCATTTCTAGGAGTGTTACTGGTCATGAGGAATGATAATCTATTTCCAGGAGAGTTTCATTAGATAATGTTCATAGCATGTTCCCATTTTATTAGGGACACAATAGAGTGAGAGGCTATGCAGTCACTAGGTGTACAAATCAACTTGTGGCTCCTTTTATATATCCTAAATGGTTGGCAACCCATCATAGATGACCTCATAATGATGAGTTGCTACTTTATTTTTTTAAACAATTATATGTCGAGTTTCATTTATAATTAGATGTGGATTACACATCTTTTCCTCAATATGTTGGATAGGGGAGATGGAGGTTTATTGAAAACCCTTAATTTAGACGAGAAAATTTTCCACTTCCCATCAACAAGAGGGCATTAGTTGGTCCAAACCTTTTGGTTCTTCCAAAATGTTTGGAACTAGCAACAATAGATCTAGTAGTCACCCCAGTTAAATGTGAGATTTTTTATAGCATTGCCACTATTACTACTCATATCAATCATATGTTATCTGATCATGTTGGTAGATGCTTATTATGTTTACGGATTAGCTTTCATCCCACCGAGGCTACATCTAGCAATTATGATCCATACATTCATGCAAGTCTACCATCACCATATGATGTGGCATAGATGAGTGACATGATTATGTATAATGTGTGTGCAGTATCCATCAACAATTTAATAGCAACATACCAATTTACCAGTGAGGATTATGGGATCCCTCTAGATGTTGTATCAACACATATTATATGACATTTTCATAGACATATGAGCTAGGGTGAGACAAATTCATAGGGTAGAGGGGGATATCAAGATATTCTAATTCATCCTATAGCCCCCCCTCAACATGTTCAAGTTGATCCTGTAGCTTGCCCTCTTAGCATGTCCTAGATTAGGTTGAGGTTATTGCACCTGATTTAGTTCCTGACACATTTAACACGCTTATTTTTGGCACTAACACTATACCATGTACAAGTGTCACCATGTCTATACATTCTTCTCTGATCAATGGGATTGGAAAATTCCTCCAGACTATAATATAGGTACAAATAATTTTATATATTTTATGTTCAAAAAATTCACATGTATATTTTAAAGTAGTTCTAACACTTGATTGAAATCATGTGTTTGAAAATTTCTAGGACATCGATACTATTTTTCCAAGCTTTGGAGATTTATAGCATGTCGATGATCCTATGCATCATGATGAGGTACATTTATAGTATTTAAAACAATCGCATTCAAATATTGAAAGTACACAAGTTTTCTAACTTTATATATACACATGTACATTAAATTAAATCTAATATTTGTTCCAATAAATGTATTAAATTTATATATGCATATGTATAGGGCTTGAGACAAGGATTGGGACAAGGATTGACACATTGAGGAAAATTCATCTATTTGTAGCTATATTAGACATCTTGATTTCTGAGTTGTTTTACATGCACACACATGTGTGTACACTATACATTTAGATGTTTTTTCTTATTGTGATTTCACATGTTTTATGTACACATACAATATTATACATTATATACACTTATATTTTTTACATGTGTATGTGAATAAATTAATTGATGTACAAGATTTATGTTTTAATATGTGCACACAAGTTAGAACATAGACTATATATCATGTATTTTATATATGTTTTATGTTTAATATGTTTTAAATGTTTAAATTCAACTACATAATTACTTCATTAATGCCAACCTAGATAGAAAAGATAAATTAATTATTATAAAATTCAATGATAATAAATGATATGTCAATTACTAGGTCATTATGGAGCATATAAGATGTCATCCCCATATTTTATCCCCTTTCAACTTTTGGAGTGAACAAATAAATCATAGCAATCAAAGAGAATATATAAATAAATAATCACATTATCCACGAAAAACTATGTAGTAATAGATTTAGCTCACTTTGTTAACTTTAAGAAATGATCAAGATAACCAATAACATGAAGATCATCATGTTAATTTAGAACCTATGCTAATAAAAAACAAAGTCCAATTGAAACTTATGACCCTTTGACATGTGTTGAATATAACTCACTTAAAGATCATAATGTTTTTCATTACACAAAAGTTGAATTATACCAATTTGATAAAATCTCACAACTTGGACTTGACTAATCTCATTTATTAGAAGATAGACATAGAAAATTGTAAGCACATTAATTAAATAACTAGGAAGATATTATATACATCACCTTTCTACTCACAATAATATCAATATATGAAAATTCCTTCTTGCACAATGCTCTTCCTTTGAAAGGGATGATGTACCTCACAAAATTGGTATAAATCAAACACAATAGGAATTAATTTCAATCATAATCAAATATACTTGCTCAAGCCACATCATCAGACACATATCAAATCAACATATGTAAAATCAACACAAAATCCATCTAATCCTATAAGCCATCTAATTTCAGTTATTCAAATACATAGACATAAAAACTTGTAAGCTTATTAATTGACTAACTAGGAAGACATTATATGCATCACCTTTCTACTTACAATGCTATCAATATGTGACAGTGCCCTCTTGCATGAGGCTCTTCATGTGAAAGGGATGATGTACCTCATGAATTTGATATTGATCAAACACTTTAGGCATTAATTTCAATCATAATCAAATATGCTTACTCAAGCTACATCATCAATCATATATCAAATTAATGCAAAATCTGTCTAATCCTATATATAGTCAAACATTAAATTTAAAAATATTTTGTCAATTAATTTTAATAAGTAATTACTATGTTTTTTAGGTATTACATGCTATAGAATACATTTTTATTATAGGTATTACATTAATCAAGGAGATGAAACATGTGCTCAACTATTTCCTAATTTAGATAAGTAAATAAATATTGATTGCCTAATTACCTAAGTGAGTCTTGGTAAGACAAGCCATCATAGGTATTCATATAACATCTAATATAATCTCAAGGTAAAATAAAATAAACAGTGTACCCCCACCCCCTACCCCCCAAAAAAAAGAAGAAGAGAGATAAAACATGTAGGAAAAAAATCTATCCCAAAGAGGGACTAGATAGCCCCCAAAAGTGAGAGTGTCCCTGATCTGTAAACTAGGATGTTAAAGTTTCCCAAAACTTAATCCAATTACAGATTTAATTCCCGATCCAACAGTAATGCATGATCTTGTATCTTAACCATTGAAATTATGAAACCGAGTAATGCTTTCAAACACTTTAAAACAATTATCTATAATAACATTCATGAGAGAACATAACACCAAAATAAATGAGAGAACAAGAAAGAGATGGAAGAGAGACACAAACAACTTGATAACGGAGTTCACTCAATTTGAGCTACGTCTCCGGGTCCGCTTCTCAACGTTGGACCACTTTATTGATATCGCCAAGCTTCAATAGCCTTCTTACAATATCCAAGCTTTAATCACTCACAATCTCTCTTTGCAATTTTACAATTTTTGGTGTAATCAACACCTTGTAATTTCTCTCCCAAAAATTCCTCCAAAGAGTATAAAATTTTCTCTCAAAAAACACATCCGAATTTTTTCTCCAAAAAAAATGCATCAAGGCCCTATCACATCACCTCCTTTTATAAATAAATTTTGCATATGGGGTTAAAAACCACCATAATAAATAAAATAACAATTTAACCCCCCTCCTTTGGCTTTTATAATTATAAGCCTTACAAAAAAACACTAACCCGTTTATATAAAACAATAACTTCCCCATTTAAAAATAAAACATTAAACAACCCCTTAATAAAACATTTGGAATTTGTTTTTTAATCCCTTGTCTTATTATATTCACGAGCTATTTGAGTTTATGGGGTTGAGTTTAAAAATAAAATAACAATTTAGTGTTATTTTAGGAGGTTTTGTTTATTTGTTATGAGTTAATTTCATTGATTTTTAGGAGATTTGGATCCCACCAAATCCGATTGGGATCCCACAAAATCCGATGGATTTTTGTGAGATAAAATAATCCTCCACACCTTATTTTCAAAAATAAAGCATGGTACGTGAATTTTGTGAGATTTTTGCCACATCACCTACAACTCCCACGTCACCATCTAGTCAATTGCCATGTCACATGCTGACATCATCATTTTGACTAAAACTTTGACTGGCTCTATTTTCCTCATACAGACTCCATTTTCGAAACCGAGGATAGTTCCAGAATCAGCACAACAAGCACTATGACTTGGTTTCATTTTTGCTTGGATTTGAGACAATCAAATTTTCACCTTTATGAATGCTTGATTCGCCTGTTTGACCAAACCTTTGACCAAGCATAAATCTGGCATATGGCCTCCTTTTGACACAATTCAGGTTGCGTCGGGATCGTGTCAGTGAGCTCTATCCAATGATGTCAAGTTTGAGAGATTTTGAGACTGTGATATTTTTTGAGATTCTTGGATCCTCCTGGATCATTCCTCCCCATTGAGAAGCTTTTGGACCTCCAAAAGGTCTATTTTTATTTACAATTTAAGTGAGGGCATTTTTGCCTCACTTGCCTAGTATCATATGTCCTTCCTTCTTGGAACCTATGCATCTGACTCATCACAACAATAATCAAAACTGCACTGATATTGTTAAGTACATTATCCATATACACATCCACATTCAATTTTTCCGCTACCAACCATACACTGCTAAGAAGTAGAAGGTTGAATAACAAAACTAAATTTGCAGATGAGAAAAAGAATGTACAACATCATGCTTGTCTTTCATAACTGGAACAACCTCAGGAAATGACACTTCTTGTGGTATAGACATAAGTGCCAAATTATTGCTTGCATTAACTACCCTTTTCAATTGTCCCATTGCCACAAAAGATTTATCAATCTTAATTGGATGAGAATGCATAATGTATTCAATTCCTTCCTTAAACAAGTGATACTGATTATGTTCCCTGTAGAAGATTTCCTTTCTATCATATAAGTATGGGCTACCCAACACAATGCCACAAATATCAAGTGGAACCACATCAAATTCAACCTCATCTATAAACTTAGATGTTATTGCAAATCTCAAATTGCATTGCTTAGTTACTTGCAATCTATTATCATTGCACACCCAACCTAATGGATAAGGTTTCTTATGTGGCTTTGTTTCCAATCCCAACTGTTTAACAACTTCTTCTGAAATTAAATTAACTTGGGACCCACTATCTATCAGTGTATCAATCTTAGTGTTCTTAGAAATCACCCTTATATGAAACAATTCACATATTTTGTTATCTTCAGGAACAACATGACTTTTAGAAGTAGAAGCACATGAAACATCAGTGACAAAATCATTACCAACAAAAGCTTTACCTTTCAAACCAACAACTGCTATCTTTGTTTCGTCATCAGAATCTAATCCAAGATCTTGAATGACAGTTGCAGCCTTTTGCTTTCCTTTACGATCCTTAAACCACTTTGGCTTCAATTCTGGATGCAATTTCCAACACTTCGCATCTGTGTGCCCATTCTTTTGACAATGTGAACAAGTAGGCTTTTCACCTTCCTCTTTCTTCATGGTGGCTACTTTCTTCTCCTTTCCCTTTTGATTGCCTTTAGTTGGAGGAACAAATTCCTTCTTTGAATTGAAACTTATGTTCCTTCCACCTGCTTCAATATGGGTTGCTTGTACACACACTTCATCAAAGTTAGATGGATTAAACATCAAGATTGTATGTTTCAAATGTGAATGCAAACCACCTATATACTTTAATAAAGTTTCTTGTGTATAAAGAGGAATTCCAAGAGTGAGTGCTTTCTTCCTAAACACCTGTGTATACTCTTGCACCGTTTGTCCTTTACCCTGTCTCAGATTTTTCCAATCCATAATAGCTTGTTGCATATAACCCAAAGGATAAAACTATTTATTTAAACCAGAAGTAAACTCATACCAAGATGAAATGATTTTACCATGTGTAGCAAGATCATCTTGAATCTTACTCTCCCACCAAACCAATGCAGTGCCTCCCATTCTAAGAGTAGCTAGCTGGATTTTGGAAGAATCATCCAAGATCTGTTGAACCCTGCAATACACTTCAATCTGCTTAAGCCAGTTATCCAATTTCTCTGCATCCAATTCACCATTATACATAGGCAACTCAAATTTAACATCCAGTTTTAACAAAGGTGTTTGCACAACTTGCTTCTTTTTAGAAGAGTTAGACAAAGGAGAAGACGATGAAGAAGATGAAGAGGATGGGGATGGAGGTTCAAGAGGGTCACCACCACCTCCTACTCCTTTACCTTTGTCTTCTTTCGAAGTAGTTTCATTTTCCTCCTTCTTTATGTTCTTATCTTCCTTTCTCTTCTGTCGTTCTTGCCTCTCTTGGAATAGAACTTCCACCATAGCTTTCATTTCAAGAAAAGCTTTCTGGAAAGCTTTCTCATCAAGCTCTATAGAACTTTGTTCACCTGCCATCTCTGATCGTGGAAAAGTCTTTCGTTTTCCAATCTCTGGGTTGAACTCTGTAAGTGCACCTTCTCCTTGCTTCAGTTTCAACCTGGTTAACATTCACCACTTGCAATTTTCCTGTTAAACTGCTCTGATACCAACTTGATCTGTAAACTAGGATGTTAAAGTTTCCCAAAACTTAATCCAATTATAGATTTAATTCCCGATCCAACAGTAATGCATGATCTTGTATCTTAACCGTTGAAATTATGAAACTGAGTAATGCTTTCAAACACTTTAAAACAATTATCTATAATAACATTCATGAGAGAACATAACACCAAAATAAATGAGAGAACAAGAAAGAGATGGAAGAGAGACACAAACAACTTGATAACGGAGTTCACTCAATTTGAGCTACGTCTCCGGGTCCGCTTCTCAACGTTGGACCGCTTTATTGATATCGCCAAGCTTCAATAGCCTTCTTACAATATCCAAGCTTTAATCACTCACAATCTCTCTTTGCAATTTTACAATTTTTGGTGTAATCAACACCTTGTAATTTCTCTCCCAAAAATTCCTCCAGAGAGTATAAAATTTTCTCTCAAAAAACACATCCGAATTATTTCTCCAAAAAAAATGCATCAAGGCCCTATCACATCACCTCCTTTTATACATAAATTTTGCATATGGGGTTAAAAACCACCATAATAAATAAAATAACAATTTAACCCCCTCCTTTGGCTTTTATAATTATAAGCCTTACAAAAAAACACTAACCCGTTTATATAAAACAATAACTTCCCCATTTAAAAATAAAACATTAAACAACCCCTTAATAAAACATTTGGAATTTGTTTTTTAATCCCTTGTCTTATTATATTCACAAGCTATTTGAGTTTATGGGGTTGAGTTTAAAAATAAAATAACAATTTAGTGTTATTTTAGGAGGTTTTGTTTATTTTTTGTGAGTTAATTTCATTGATTTTTAGGAGATTTGGATCCCACCAAATCCGATTGGGATCCCACAAAATCCGATGGATTTTTGTGAGATAAAATAATCCTCCACACCTTATTTTCAAAAATAAAGCATGGTACGTGAATTTTGTGAGATTTTTGCCACATCACCTGCAACTCCCACGTCACCATCTAGTCAATTGCCATGTCACATGCTGACATCATCATTTTGACTAAAACTTTAACTGGCTCTATTTTCCTCATACGGACTCCGGTTTTGAAACCGAGGATAGTTCTGAAATCAGCACGACAAGCACTATGACTTGGTGTCATTTTTGCTTTGATTTGAGACAATCAAATTTTCACCTTTATGAATGCTTGATTCGCCTGTTTGACCAAACCTTTGACCAAGCATAACTTTGGCATATGACCTCCTTTTGACACAATTCAGGTTGCGTCGGGATCGTGTCAGCGAGCTCTATCCAATGATGTCAAGTTTGAGATATTTTGAGATTGTGATATTTTTTGAGATTCTTGGATCCCCCTGGATCAGTCCCACACCCCTAGAAGATATTGAAGACAAACATATGTGCTATGTAGCAAGGTTGTGGTAAAAATATTTGTAATATGTTTTGATGGAGGACAATGCACTAAATATTGATGATTTTCTTATCTATAAGATCTTTGAAGTAGTGCATATGGATCTCAATATGTTTCATTTGTTGTTGATAAACTAGATTTATTGATATTATAATAGTACTTAAGCTATCATAAAAGATGATGGATGGTAGCCAATAGGTGATGCAAAACTCTATTAGGATGTGATGAAGCCAAATAGCCTTTTTAATACCATTCACAACCCCTTTGTATTCTACCTCTATAGATGAGAGAGTAATAACATGTTGCTTTTTTCTTAACCAACATATAGGACAAGATCCAAGGTAAAATTTATGGCCAAGTGTGGGCTTGCATTCCTTAGAACAACCAACCTAGTCAAAATATGTGTATCCTACTAAGTCTATATCTTGAACTAAAACATAGTTATCCCAAATGAGTGTGTCCCCTATATATAGTGTAGTATACTTTTGAAAACTTTCTAATGAAGTTTGTGAGGTTCTTGAATAAAGTGAGAGACCACAGTAAAAACATAATAAATATCAATACAAGTCTGTGTGAGGTATATGTGACTTCCTATAAGTTGTCTTGATACAAGGTAGCATCAATAAGAGGAGTTTTCTTACATAGAAAATTAAAGGGATAAATCTCCTACAAGAAAGAAAAGGAAATTTCTCCAAAGATTGCATAAAAAATTCCATCTTTGAATGTTACCTTTATTCATGAAGAAATATTTGTGGATCATACTTCTCTTATGTTATTATATTAAAGACGAAAAAATTAATTGGGGAAAACAATTTGAATGATGCATCTTGTGGTTCCATTTAATATATACATTTCTATTCTTATTTATATGTATGTTATTTTATGCATTAATCTATATTTTTCACTTATTCAAAACTTTGGGGATTTTTTTGAATTTTTCATAGGGTACACACACTCACGATATTTTGATAGGGAGAGAAGTGGTAGTATTATTCATCCAAGTTATATATACACATTATCATGTTATAATTCTTTATAATTTTCCAATCTTTATCTCTTTCCAAGTAAATTATATAAATGTTCCTTCATGATGAATATAAGCTTGTCTTTTTTCTTCTTCTAAATTGGTATTATTTCATGTATAGATTCACATGAACACCAAAGCATGGGAAAAACTTAAGGATAAAAAGTGTGCACCTTTTATACATTAACCCTTTGTTTTACACTACTTTTCATGAGTGTCTTGAGTACATGTTTCTAGCACACCATTTTAAATGGTTTAATGCTTTTAATTTCCTAATTGACTCTTAGAAAAAGAGAACTCACCCTTAATATAGGAACTTTTATAGATCTCAAACTATTTTTTTCGTACTTGGGTTGAATTTACAAGCAAGAAAACAATTTAGACTACTTTACTATAATAGATTAAATGACCCTTTTTCAACCATATCTCCCTAATTAATACATCAATAGATCTCCATTGAATGATTTAATATAAATTCAATTTGAATGATCTTATTTTTAATCTCCATGTGTGTTACTTGCTAATATATAAACAACTTGAATTCATTTTTATTATTCAATAGAAAATCATTTTTTAAATATTAATCACACAATCTCATTAAAACAAGATTCCAAGTTGGAACCCCAAGAAGAAATGTTACATCCAAGATCTAATGGATAAAGGAGAAATCAATTTTAAAGGAAATGAACCCACCCTATAAGTTGAAAAATTAGTGATGCAAGATTAAAAAACAGGCTTTAAAACTAACATAGATACTGACCATATATCCCAAAAAATCCATCCAAATGCCTAAATCCTTGGATGTGAATTAAGGCCTAAATCTTAAGATCTTTGATCTAGCATTTGAAGTCCCAAAAGTTTGTATAAATATAATAATCCAATTTTCATAAATACACTTGAAATTCAAATATCTAAGAAACATTTAACAAATTGTTTCTTGAATAAATTCAATCTAGAGCAATATGAATACCCAATCAAAAATATAAATTTATGATGGACCTAGAATTATATGAAAATACATGACATAGCCAACAAACAACCAAGTTTAAAAATTTAAGAATCTAAATGTATCACCATCTAATCCAATAAATATCCAAATTTAGATCACAACATGGAATGAAATTATTTGAATTCAATATATAATTTAAAATATTTTTAAACTTAGGTCCAAATGTTACAACATGTGTATATATATCCAATCATGGTAAATATACATAAATAACTGAAAGCTCCTGGTACATATAATCTAGATCCTCTCTATCTTTTATTATCTCTAAAATATTTTCATGATCTTCAATAGAAAACCTCCACTTTTATTGGCCACATCCTCTTTTTGGTAAAGTTTCAAAATTTCTTCTTGTTTCTATAACTAAGTCACTATAATGTAAAACCTTTTTTCTTGACATATAATTAATAAATATAATACCATTTTTATCTATCTTTATTTGTTGATAGTATGTGCCTTCAACAACAAATGATTCAATGGGATACTCTCAAGTCCATCACCATCTATCATTGATTGTGACAATTTGTATTTTGGCTGCATACATCTTCTATATTGTTAGGATCTACAACCACAATGAAAATATCTCTTGTACACCATGTAGTAAGTATACACATGATCAAATTATAGTTTTAACAAATCATTCAAATATTTCTAATCGTGCTCAACTTAGGTAGAATATAAATCAATTTTAAGTTAAAATTTAAATAAAAAATTTAATATTTACCTATAACAACTAAATTAAATACACGTTCATAATTAGCTAAGGATCATAAACATCTACAATGTCATTATCTTCAAAAGGAGGCATTGATACTAATTGTTTTATTTCCCATTGTGAAACATATCCATCTCTATTATTCTCACATTGTATATTATTTGCATTGTTCTAAATGCAATCAACACAAAAACATGATTTTTCTTACTTGAATAACAAGAGGCTTGCTATGTCCTGTAGTCATGCCTTGATGCAAACTTCTAATACCATTAATTGTTTGACAATTTTAAGGATTAGATCGATTAATATCTGTAAATTTCAAACATCCAATTAAGAAGTGTATACATGAAAACTCAATTCATGTACACTTAAATCAAATTTGAACAACAAATTCAATTATGTACCTTTAACTTTCCAAACATAGTGTTTGTTGTATATTGAGTCATGATCATCAAAATGGCTTTTGCACCATTCAACAATTTCATTTGCATTATGTATGGTGTTACATGTGAGTTCATGTTGGCGAAATATTAGGTTAAGAGGTTTAAGAATTAAAAAAAAAAATGTATTTCGTATGGTGTTACCTGTAAGTTCATGTTGGCAAAGTGCACACTTCACACATGCTCTTGCTCCATTGTGCTCTCCTTTTCCATGTCCACTCATAAAAATTCCAGAAAAACTTTATGTTACGTCTAGCATGTTGTTGGCTTAACCAATTAAAAGCTTTTCAAACTTAAATTATCCTATGAAGTTACAAATAATTTCTTTCAAACTAAATTAGTTAAACAAATTAATGTGTAACATATAAGTAATTGAACAATTCAAGTCTTAAATAAATAAATAATTATATAAATTTAGAAAAATTATTTCAACACTTACCAACACATCCATCAAACCATATCTAGTGTTGTAAAGCATTTATGTCATGTCATCTCAAGTCTTCAAAAAATATTCTAAAATAATGGGCTACATAGCTTCTAGCATGACCCATATAATTCTTGATATAAAAGTGAACCTCCTTGATGATAATTCATTCATCTTTGCTACTTTCTACACCATCCACATGTAACTTGGCATGCCTATATCAAACTTGTACAAATATTGCAACTTGTTTTGAGTGATAATATTGACTTAGAATCTCAGTTTGGGGACTAAATGTATAGTTCTTAGAGAAATCTACAATAGAGAGAACACAAACTAGTGGAAAGCAATATTTTGAGTCACAAAATTGCTTAGCTTGCTATCTTGCACCATGACAATGTTGGATATGTGGATATATGATATTGCGAAATTTATTCATAAAATCATTGTAAGACAATTCACTCTCTTTTTGAACATTTTTTTGGCTTCAACTCTCAACTTCATTGAGTATTTCTCATATTCAAATATCTTCCTAATAACTTGCATTGAATGATCAATATTGTCAAATTGTAAAAGAATCTTCAAATTTCCACAACCATTACAAATATTTTTTATACATTGCACATTGAATTCATTCGAATCTTTTGATTTTCACATACAAGAGACTTAAAAAATTATGTTGTACTTCTAGGGATGGCTACATTTGGATTAATTATTTCCATAATTTTTTACATGATTATAGGTGTAGGCGAAATTCAACATGATTTTGACAACAACAAGTTTCACGTATTTTATTTATACATACAAAACATGGTCGTAATCTCTTAAACATCATTTGATAAATCGTCACATTTGGAATTTTTTGCTTGAATGCTTCAAAAAGTTCACTTTGTGTTGTATCTATAAAATGTTTTGGATGAGAAATTTTTGTACCATCTTCACCTATTATTCATATAATGTCCCTTCTATTGGAAGAAACATGAGAGTGGTTGGTCCAATATTCAATTACCCATTTCTTCACATCTTCTACAATTCTATCCTTTTGGGGAACCCAACAAATATTTACCCAATTATTTTCAATATTTTCATCTACTCTATTTCTCTTCGTAATATATCTTTGAACACTTCTCCTAGACACATTTAGTAATTGGAAGATTTCTTGAACTTGTCTTCTATGTGATAATTTCTTACTAGAAATTATAGTCATCAATGCTCTATGTGCATCACTTAAATCAATAGCTCAACTCTTGCTTTCAATACAATTTAATGCTTCTTGCAGGTTTTCAACAATTGTTTCTTTAATGAATCTAATGGCTTTTTCTTATTATCAACTCCTATCAACTCCAAAAGAAGGGTTATTTATTTTTTCCTTAATAACTTTGCACATAATTGTGCTCTTCCAATTAAAGTTTTTTCTTCAAAAAATTCATCCCATATTCTTTTAGAGTGTAATTTTATTGTGCTTTTAGATAACATATCTTTAGGTGAAATCTACTTGAAAAGAGAATCATCATCCATCTCCATTAGATTGTCCATACTATACAACAAATTTATATCACTATCATCAATTTGTTCTTGTACCTCTACATTAACTTGATCATCAATAATTTTAATGGGTTATTCTTGAGTAGATGTTCCTTCATTCATTTTTTTGGTCTCTTTTTTTCGATCATACAACCTTGATCTAGTCCTTTTATTCCCCATAAAAAATTGTTCAAATTTGAATTCACCTGCATACATATACTTTAACCTAAATTCTAATTTTCTTAATGTACAAGATAAGACTAATAAAATGAAAGAGATAGAGAGAAGTATCTAAGGAGAGATAGAGAGAGAGTAGACCTATCTAAGGAGAGAGAGGTTAGTTCATATGGTAGAAGGAGAGAGGGAAAGATGAAACCAACTCATACTTATAATTTCTTAATTTATACAAGATAAGACTAATAAAATGAAAGAGAGAGAAATAGAAGTATCTAAGGAGAGATAGAGAAAGAGTATACCTATCTAAGGAGAGAGAAAGAGAGGGTAGCATGCTACATGTATGATAGAAGGAGAGAGGGAGAGATGATAGAGGGGTATATAAGGAAAGAGAGAGAGAGAGAGGGTAGCATTATGGTCATGCCCCCAAGGTAGAACCTAAGAGAGAGATCGAGGTATCTAAGGAGAAAGAGAGGGTAGGTATTTAAGGAGAAAGAGAGGGTAGGTATCTAAGGAGAGAGAGAGAGCTCATTTAGCTCACCATATTAGGAGAGAGGGAGACATGAAACAAAATCGTAGTTAGATATTTAATTTTTCTTAATGTACAAGATAAGACTAATAAAATGAAAGAGATAGAGAAAAGTATATAAGGAGAGATAGAGAGAACTTATGTATAGATAAGGAGAGAGAGAGATGTTAGCTAACTATGGTAGAAGGAGAGAGGGAGAGATGAAACCAACTCATAGTTAGATAATTTCTTAATGTACAAGATAAGACCAATAAAATGAAAGAGAGATAAAGTATCTAAAGAGAGATAAAGAGAGAGAGTAGAGCTATCTAAGGAGAGTGAGAGGTTAGCTCACTATGGTAGACAAATAGAGGTAGAGATGAAACCAACTCACGTAGTTCTAATTTCTTAATGTACAAGATAATACTAATAAAATGAAAGAGAGATAGAGAAGTATCTAAAGAGAGATAGAGAGAGAGGGTATCTAAGGAGAGAGAAAGAGAGGGTAGTACTACATGTATGATGGAGAGAAGGAGAGATGAAACCAACTCATAGTTCTAATTTCTTAATGTACAAGATAAGACTAATTTAAAATGAAAGAGAGAGAGAAGTACCTAAGGAGAGATAAAGAGAGAACTTAGGTATCTAAGGAGAGAGAGAGAGGGTAGTTCACTACATGTATGATAGAAGAAAGGGGGGAGAGAGAGAGGGTAGCACTATGTTTATGCCCCTTAGGTAGAACTTGAGAGAGGGAGAGAAGAGAGAGAGGTAGCATTATGAAATTATGGTAAATTGAACATGGTTTATATTGTTAGCTTTCTTTAAATAGAAATTGTTACATATTTTTCGCCTCAGCTCAAATGGAGGAGCTGGCTGATTGCTATTTGCCATAAAGTGGGATTACAGATTGGATTTTAAATGTTGTTTCACATTACTTTTGCATTAAGTAACAGTTATGCATTTTAGTGAAGTTATGGAGTTGCAGAGTGCCATTTAGATGTTGCAGTTTTAAAAGAAATACAGAATTGAGTACATGAGCAAAATAGCATTTTAGATGCTTTTATTCATTTCGTGAAACTCATATTTTTACAAGGATTCATTTGATTTCACAATCATAATAGTATTACAACATTGCATGAAAATGCATTTTCTTTTCAATTGAAAAGAAAATTGAGATCAAAGATCCACACAAGCCGTGGATATAACTGTGACAACATATTTCTAATAGCACATTGCACTACTGAAGATGCAGAAAGGAAAGCACATAAGTAACAACATAGTCATCATTGCTGGATTGTCAATGCTTGATGTTGAATGGTGCACCTCGTCATCTCGAGCTTCGTTGACCTGTAAGAGGAAAAGAGGGGTGTCAGTGGCTCTGACTATGATGTAACTCATATGATGCAACTACAATAGTACAACATACAATTAGCAATGCATTGAAACAAATCAAGTCCTATCAAGTGCAGTATGGAAGGAGTGAGCTGAAGGAGAAATAGCAATATCATGATCAACATTGTCTATTTTTTATGCTAATGTTGTTTGTTTCCTTGTGCAGGTATAGGTAAAGTCATGAAGCTGAACATTATTCGAAGACCAAGCATGTGGAGTAAAACGGGCTCCCACAAGGGTAGAGCTCGGCATGCTGCCCTATTCATTAAATGGGGCTGATTTTAAAAGATACTTCATTATATACATTGAATGAAATGAAATACAACTGAAGGAGTAAAACAGAGTTATCCACCAAGCAACGAGACCAACTGTTCATTCATAACGATCAGGTTTCTTTCTGAAGGCTACAGGTGAATAGTGAGTTTAGTTCACTTAAGGAATTTAACTGAGTGCATTTACATCAGAAATTGCTGAATAACTTCATTTTTTGTGCTGATTGTAATCATATGTCATGTGAGTTTCAATTCATCAATTCTCTTTCGGATAGTGAACAGGCATACATATGCCTAAATGTTTTGTTCTAATTTTCATCATCAAAGAGGACAGATCTTAAGAGCAGTTTTGTACGGTGAAATATAAAAATGCATGAAGAGTACCATGTTGCTCATGAGAACAAATACAGACAGTGCACCTGAGTGTTAGATGAATTTCTAGTTCTGAGTTGACTGGTAAAGAAATACTGCATTATCAATAGTAATAACAAGGAGATCATCCCAAAATAATATTGGAGGAATAAGTTTTTTCTTTCCAGAATGATTCTGAGTTACCAGTTATACATATAAACCGGTGAGTTGAGGAGGTTTGTACAAATGCAATGTTTCAATCCAAAAGCAAAAAGGTAAAACCTCTACAAAATTCGAATATAGAAAGTGAAAGCTGTTGTGTTAGGGTTAAAAGGGACATTGTTGTTTATACACACAATATACATGGGGAGTTATAAGTATTAAGCTAGTAATCTTCATAGACTATCAAGGAAGGTGCGAACATTTTTTTTCCAGAGGAAGGTTTTGAGGTGTCAGTTATGCCTAAGAACAGAAGACTAGGTACAGTCCATTATGATTCAATGTTAAGTTAAAAGCCCTGCATAAGTGCTAAAATAGAAAAATAGGAGTTCACTTTGGATCAATTTGTGATTTGAGATCTTAACTATGACAATTTCTGTTTCAAGGGAGTAGTTGGATACAGTAACAAGCATCAGTGATACAATACTCAAATATGGAGTACCGGTTATTAGAAGTTATAGCAAGGACAGTGAACTCATTCTGATTGGGATGGTGCCTCAAACAAGATCGTGTATCAATGATTAGTGGAGGACAACAATCAAATGTGATATACTTTCATTTTGTTTTCAGTGAGTTACAGGTGTCAAGTAAGACATCACTTGTAATAGGTCAAGCCATGAATTAAATACAACAAATATGTAGGATTTTGATCATTTTCATATTACTCAGTCAAGGTCTTGTCAGAACAGTAAGGTAAAAGTTTTGTCATATCTACAAGATGAGCAACAAAATACAGTTGGGGACCATAATGGAATGTTCAATTTCGAGCTTAATACACATATGAAATTTTGAATTCAAGACAGATCTTTCAAATTCTTAGTACCTAGAGAGTATTCTTAGAATGAAGGTTGGATGTTCTTTTTCAGAATAGTTTACAGCTCCATGTCAATGACAGTTCTGTGAATTGAGCTCAGGTATTATAACTATCAAAGAAAGTTACATAAATGCCAAGATGGAAAGCTGGGTATATGAGTCAGATGGATGTGAACAAGCACACAGATTCTTATTGTTCCCATCAAGTTCTTTTCATATTTTTGAAAGCATATTAAAGCAAGCAGCAGGGAGGTTAAAAATAAAGACAAATATCCAAGGCATCCTTTTGTTTCAGAAGTAAATGCAAAATGTCACTGGTTATTTGAGTCAAAATCCTGGAAGAAATGCAAGCAAGTATACAGTTTTATCACCATTTCAAGCCAGTTTGGGAGGTCAAGCTCTGTCAGAAAATAGGAATACATGCTTTTGCTTTGAAAATTTCCAATACCCATGATATTGTTTTGTTTCAGAGGTGTGGAATAGGCCATTGTTTATTTTTAGCTCGAGCCATATGGATAGAACAAATAGTAGTTACTTCATATTTTCAATTACTTTCAAAGTACAGAAAATGTAGTTCTCTTCAGAAATTGTGAATACCCACATGAGGGTTTGCTTTCGAAAATACAGAAATATGATAATCTACAATACCCATTTTGAGTTTTACATTCAGAAGCAATATGACTACAAATATGAAGATTTTTGTGCTAGGTTGAGTTTCAGAAGAGAAGAAAATGCATTTTTTTTCTAATAATCCCAAAGAGCCACTTTCAATTTAGCATCAAAATTCAAAAAGATGGAGTTTCCCTTAAAGATTTCGAATACCCATTTTCAGGGTTAGCTTCAAATTGCAGAAAAATCAATTACAAAGATAACCCATGTGAAATCTGGAGTTAATTAGAGAAATATGGAGCAAATGTAAGTTCTCTGAATTGGGTCGAAATAAAGAGGAAGAGATTCAATTTTATTCAGCTTTCTTTTATACCCATATGCAGAAATATTATCAAATTGACATGATGCTCGATTTTATGATATGGGTCGAACCCAAAAGTCAAGAAGTTGTTTCCTACAGTGCACATGGGGCGCGGCCTGATATGGCCAAAATTCATGGGTAGAAAGAAACCATTTAAGTCTCTGGAGATTGGCAGGGAAAATTACCAGTTTAAATTTCTGATGGAGCACTCAAGCCACGGCCATAACTTCCTGTTCAACTTCCCAAGGCATGATTTTGAGTTTTGAAGAACGGCCGAGCTCTTATGGTGAGAATGATACATAGAAATGAGCATGAGAAACACACACAAAATGCAGAATAAAGACATCAGAGTGTGTTCACCACGGCCTCAAGGCCAAAGTAGAGGTTATGAAAATCATTAAATAAAGCTTACCTTTGCACAGTAAAGGAAAACAAGAATACAAGTCGAGCTTTCATGGAGTGGACTGCAGAGGTCGAGCTCGAGCTCATGATGGCATGGAGGAGCAAGGGAAAGAAAAGAATTAGAAACCAAACTCATGCAGGCCGCGACATTATCTCTTTTTGGTGTTCAATAAGAAGTGAAAAGAGCTTTAATACTTCAAAGTCAGACTTACCCACTGGAGTTTTTGGACAACTGGAGAGTAGGGAAAGATTACTAAAGCACATGAGCTCGAATCCGACACCATCATGGCAGCGTTGTTCTTGCAGACAGAGTTTCCTTCTTTCCAAAGTCACGAGTGTGAAGTGAAATGATAATTAGGGTTTGACCCTATTTTGATCAAAGCCCTAATTCGAGCATTATGAAGTTCCAGAATGTTCATTCAAGGCACATGGAGAATATCAAATGGAGGTCAAAATCCATAATGCCTTCCTTGTGATTTATTAAACCTAAGTCTAAGTCAATATTTATGTAAGGCCAAAATTCTATGCTAGGGTGATGTCTTAGGTATTTAAGACTTATTGTTTTGCCTTAGAGAAATATGGGTTTTTGCCTTAGGGTATTGTTTTAAGTGAAGAGTAATTAAGGGAGAATTATGAATACCTTAAGCCTAGGGTCAATGTTTTTAGGGTTTTTATTTTTGATTGATTTTGGAGAAATCAATTATGGAGTTGATAGGAATATGACATTATGTAATGTATTTTTATGATTTTTGAGAAAATCAGAATGTTGTAATGAAGAAATAAGGAGATTTTCTTTTTGCAAAAGATTTCCAATCTTTAAATTGCAAAAATAAGACAAATTGTAAAAAATATGCATCTTGTAAAGCAGAATCATAAAAGCGATATTCTATAAATTGCTTTATGTTTTCTTGCTATTTTTAGCAGATCTTTGACTGACTTTTCCTCTTGGTTGGATTTGAGACTTATCTTGGAGAGATAAGGTGTTTTTGCGCTTTTAAAGCAGATTTAGCCTATTTTTAGAGGCTTGACAGTGTAATCATAAAAGCATTGTGCTTTTTTCTGCTTTTAAAGCAGTTTTTGAGTTTGTTTAGAGCCTTTTTCCTTGAGCTTTTTTCTGAGCTTGGATTAGGGTTTCCTTGAGAGTTCTTTGGATAGACTTAGTCTTTCAACTCTCCATTCTCAGCAGTTCAGATCAGAGTTTCTTGCCCTTACACATTTTTGGGGAGCTTGTAAACTTATGTGTGCTCAGATTCTGAGAGTTTTTCACTCCATCATTCAATAAAATAGCAGAGTTATCCTTTCAAATTTCCTTTTCATGACTTGGAATAGTAATCTGATTTGTTCTGTGATTCAAATCTGTTGGATCCTTTTCTTTTCTTACTATTGTCAAGAAATTTGCAGGAGTTGCATGTTAGTTCAGGTTATGCCTTGTGTTAACTTAACCTTTGCATAAATCACTGTTGAACTGCCTATGTTGTGAGATTTCAATTTTAAAGAGTTGGTGAGAGTGAGTTATTATCAGGATTTTCTTACAGTTAATCATTATTTTTAGAATGATAGAATTTCAGATTTAGTTTTCAGATCCATTTTATCCTTCTATCCTTTTTCTTGAAAAGATACTTAGAATAGAATTCATCATTCAGAGAACCAACTCACTCTAGAGATTCCTCTTTCATGCAGATCACCCACATCTGAAAGAGGTTTCCATGTTTCAGTAGTTTGTTGAATACTGCATTTAGCAGGGTGCAAAACTATTGATAACAGAAACCAACTCATCTAGAACTCTAATTTCATAATGTAAGATCATATGTACTTAATAAAATGAAAAAAAAACTTGCTAAATAGTAGTTTTCACTTTGAAACCTTATCAAATGTTTAATTTACTTCAATTAAAACATATTGCATGTTCAACGAGCACTATCTTGGAGATAGGATGGGAGGAAGAGAGAGGTAGGTAGGAGTTTAGTATACATTCAAAAAATCCTAAAATGAGGAAATAATTGAGCACAAACCCATGTAAACCTTTTGAATTAATCAATCACAAGTTGAAAATCATTGTACCTAAAAATTTAACTCTTCTCTTATCGAAATGAGTCCTTTTGCATATTTTCTCTAGATGCTTGAATTGAAAAAAATAAAAAATAAAAAATTATATGAGGTTTTTCAGTGAGAAGGATATCAACCGACAGGCTTCTGACCAACATATTTTTGGTTGAAAGAGTTTTGACCGAAACTTATTTGACTAGAACCTTTTTGGTCGAAAAGGTTTCAACCACAACTATCTATGTGACATCCTTCTTGGCAACCAATTCATCTTTTTCATAATTTTATAAAACTTTCCAATTTAACTAAATATTTCTTCAGTCAGAATGATTTTCTGAAAAAAAAAAAAGAAAAATAACCTTTTGTAGAGCCTAGAGTCATGAATTCAATTTTTTTTGATATTTTGATTAGTTTTAATATGTTTTTTTGTAAAATAATGCAAGTAGGTTGTTATAATAAAAAATGAGGCTGATTAGAAATTAAAAAATACTAAACCATGTGATTTTTTTTTTTTAAAACATATGGTGCACTAGAGGAGAGAATCCTCTCCAAAAGGGTATAATTTGTTTTTTGAAAGCGATAAAAAAATAGACAAAAGTTTATGCCAAGTGAAAACTACCAAATTTCAATAAGTTTGACTTTAAAACGTTATTACAGAAAATTATACATCAATTTTTTTACATGTATTAGATATTGAAGTTATCTATTTGGAAAAAAAATCAAGGAAAAAAAAATTGTTTTCTCTTTTTTTCTTGACATAAACTTGACGTCACTTTTTCCTTTCAACAATTAAAAATTTGCTATTAAATTTTAAAAAAATATCAAAACAATTTTTAAAAAATTGAAAAATTACAAGCATAAAATTCATCAAGAATTCTACATTTCATTAGTTTACACCATTTTGAAATTCAAAACATAAACACCACTTTTATACAGTTGAAGTTGAAATTTTTATTTGTGTTGGTTGATTCTTTTATAAAAGTGTGACACATGTTGTACTTTTACGCACCTACCAAAATAATGAACATTTTTAAGCACTTGATATATAAACTAGGATGACTATGCTACACACTAGTGGTAAAAAGGAAATGTACTTAGTTTTAAAATGCGAGAACAAAATAACTAAAATACTTGAGAAATTGTAATATGATAATTCAACACCATAAGAATGAGATCAAGATGCCATAGAGAAACCTCTTATGGGTAAAAATTCTAGTTAAATATGAATACACAATCATTTATTGCTAAAAATTTCCTATAATATTGATTCCATAGCCCCTTGGGTTGCCTACAAAGCTCTAAAAATATGTTCAACTCTGCAAGAAATAATCAAAGGCTCCTAAATGAACTCTTTGACCTTAGAACTTCTACAACAATCATGAACATGAGACAATACAAGAAAATCTCGCTAACTAGCTCCCAACCAAGAGAATTGAGACCCCACTCTCTAAATTTGACCATATACATGATATATATAGATTTCCCATCATATAAAGATGAAACAACCAACAAAGGAGGAGATGAAAAAGTGAGATTTGGAATGACACTAGACGTACATAGCTACATGTAATGGTTCAATGCTATGCCCCTAACCTTGTAATGTGTATTGGGTTATGAGTAGTTGGTTTGTGGTTATCTTAACTCTTAATTACATCATATTATCATTATTATATTCTTAAATATTTAATTGGGTCATCCTAGGGATTATTATATTTAATTTGAGTTTTTGAGGACATCCACACAAAATAGTGTAAAATGAAGGGTAAATGTGTAAGGTATGCATTTTTCACCTTTATAATTAGTTTATATATTTTGAAGAGGTTAATTTTTTTTACATTTAAATTCACGAAACATAACTATATTGGTAGAATGTCATATCCATGTCATTTTCCATTTATAGTTGTGCCCACCTTGATGGAAATGTTTTAATGCAATGACAAAATATTGAAAAATGACAAACTCTTATGTTAGACTTGACTCATAATCCCACACCTATTCATCCTTATTACATCTCAATTGGCATTAGTTTCCATACATTTGCTTCATATCTTGAAATCTCCACCTTATCCTTAAATCCAAAGAAATTATATAGAAAATTCAAATCCTTGCACTTAATTTTATAAAAATAGATTATTAAAACACAATTCAATCCTCATAGACCATAGAAAAATAAAATCTACATCATTATAAAAACAATTTATATATCTATAAATGCTATCTTTGATCTTTCTCATGGATATTAATTCTATCTTTGATCTTTCTCATGTATATTAATTTGACTCACCAAAGAAATTGTCCTAGAAAAACCCATAACCATACACCTACTGAAGTGACAATCTTAATTACATTTATTTATTCTTTCCTTTTAGAAAAATCTATGCTAGGCTACTCCACCCTTAATAATATATATATAGTTTGACATGGTAGAAAAGTAAATAATTGGAAGAAGATTCAAGTACGTAAGCTGCTACCCGGAAACGGCCTTAATAATACTTTTGTCGGTATTAAACATCAGCTTTTTGGTTGCAATTAGAGGCCGTTGAAACCAAAAACAACAAAAGTGAGAAAACACCAAGACTAGCGTTTTGCAAGGCGTAAGTCACTCGTTGTAAGATTGCGCAAATAAAAAAATAAACATAATAATAATAATAGCAATGCCAAATATATTTTGTTTATATTTAGTAGAAGAGATCGCATTTACTTACTTAGCTGTCAAGTGGTTTAAGTTAGTTTTTTGGTTTTGGAAAGGGAAGAGAAGAAAGGGATATCTCGATTCGCGTGTAGATAATATTTTAAGGCCGCGAGGGTAGGTAAGGGAGAAATTGGTCATCATTTAACCGAGGCTTTAAATGCTAATTACCTTGCATAGCGGAAGCGTCAAATCCGGAGGTAACGCACTATTTGTAGTACAGCAGTGGATTCCCAGTGAAAGCTTTTGGACGCTACAGGGCAGCTGGCAGCGCCGACAGACTAGTCGTTTGCTTGGTGTAGCGCAAGCAATTTTGTTTCTTGTAATCTGTATTATACATTGTAATCTATATTAGCCTATATGACTCGAGACTGGAGACTCGAGAGCCACCACACAAACGGATGGCTGGATCACTCTCGTACTTTTCTCTGCTCCCAACCCAGGCCGCTGAATAGTTCTTTGCACTGCTGTAGCACAAACAGGTTTGTTTTGTTTGCGCTTTGTGCAATGCATTTCTGACTGGAGAGCCGCTTCTGGTATGTTTGAGTGTAGGCTTTTTAACGTATTTTTCGGCCCTTCCTTCCAATCCGCTTTATCTGGAGTAAGAGATGGTAAATAACTCCGACTGCCTGTGGTTTAAACCTAGCTGAAAGGGATAACTTGTTAGTGATGGTATGGCCTCACCTTTTAGTTTCGATCTTTGGCATTTCGGATATTTTTAGTCAAGATTAGCGGACCGCCATTGCGGGTAAAGGTGAAATTCTTGTTCTGCAGATTCAGCTTGTGGTGTAAGTGGGTTATTGATTTCAGCTGACAACCTCAATACCACTTTGTTTGTTTGCTGATTATGGTGGGTATTCTGGTTATACACGGCTTTCCATTATTAGTATTTTCTTTGAGGGATTTAAACTAGAGTTATAGGCTTTTGTTGCCTTTCTGGGTTTTGGGTGTTTTTGGTGATGAAGAAAAAGCAGAAGGATCTTCTGTGGGCGCAGATGGCAGTTAATTCGAGTAGGAAAGGTCATTCTTTTCCAGAGCAGCAAAGCATTGGGGGATGGCTGAGGAAGGTTTTTGGATCTCTAATTGCTTTGATCTGTGTATGCTACTTCATATACGCCTTGAATCTTTTGTTTAGTAATAATTATGCATGTTGGCATCCTATCATCAGTACTAGTAGCAGTAGCGGCAGCAGCAGCACTAGCGAGACTCTGCCATTGCTGAGTCTGAATGCTACAAAGAATGTGAATGATGATGGTAAAGTTGATAATAAGAGCACGGGACACCCTTCTCACAGGAAAGCAATTCAGGTGATTTCCGCCAAACCTGAAAGAAGAGAAACAAGTAATGGGACAGATTTAAAGCACATAGTCTTTGGCATTGCATCCACTGCAAGGTTCTGGGATATTAGAAAGGAATATATAAAGCTGTGGTGGAGGCCTAAGGAGATGCGGGGATTTGTTTGGGTAGAAAAGCCCGTTAAGGGAAAGGATTCTTCCCTACCTCCATTGAGAATATCAGGAAACACTTCACATTTCAAATACACCAACAAGCAGGGGCACAGATCTGCCATTAGGATATCTCGCATTGTGTCTGAGACATTCAGGATGGGTTTTCCTGATGTGCATTGGTTTGTCATGGGGGACGATGATACCGTCTTTGTTGCTGATAATTTATTAAGGGTTCTTTCCAAATATGACCACCGCAAGTTTTATTACATTGGAAGCTTATCAGAATCGCATCTGCAGAATATCTTCTTTTCATATAGTATGGCTTATGGAGGAGGTGGATTTGCCATTAGTTATCCGCTAGCCAAGGCATTGGAGTCTATGCAAGATCAGTGTATTCAAAGGTACCCTGGATTGTATGGCAGTGATGATAGAATCCAAGCCTGTATGTCTGAGTTGGGTGTGCCGCTCACCAAGGAGCCCGGATTTCATCAGGTAAATGCCGTTGGATTAAAACTGGCAGCTTTGCCGATAACTTATTTAGATTTCTGCAGCTGAGGCTCGATTTCTTGATCTTGCTGATATTTTCGTTTTCCTTGTTAGGTGCATTGGCCGTATAGGTTTTGTCTTGTCTTCATTCGTTATATTGCTTTGTACTCACACATTAAGCATGCCAATGCCTGGATTTGCTTTGTTCTTTATTTCAAAGCCAATGACTAGCTTGTTCTTCTTTGACTACAATATATTTCTGCATTGGGTTACTGGTTTTGAGTTAATCTTATGTTGGATTCTGCTTCCTATGTTTTTCGTCAGACTGATTCTTGAATCATGTTTATGATGTAAAAGTAACTTGCACTTTTAACCTAAGATCTCAGATGCACCTCTTAGCCTGACATCATTTTACCTCTCTTTTGGTCGGATGCTCCAGGCAACACAGCCTGAAGGGGTGCACTACAGAGGTTGAGCATCCTTGGTATTAAATGTCACCTCTGAAGTGCATTTATTGTACCACAGTCTGCCAGGAACTGTAACCCGATTCTTTCCTTTGTTTTACATACCGTTAGGGTGGGGAAGGCTAGAGCGTTGTTGAGCTCGCCGGTAACAAAGTCTAATTATCCTGATTTCTTATATCTTAGTTTTCTTCGCTCACTACACTAATCTAGATACTTGTGCTTCTTTATGTTTACTATACATGGTCTGGTTCTTCGATTATTCTTGTTCAGGTCCAAGATCTTTTGCTCTATCTGTTGTCTTGGCCCTTTCCTACTGCATTTGTGACTTTGTCTGTTCCTTCTAATACCTGACTGTCGGTTTGTATGTATATCTACATTTATAGTGGTACTTTTGAAGTCTACCATGTATGTATTTAGTGATCCCTATTCCTGATTTGTTTATTTCCATGGTCTTATTGAGGCTTGGGAATTATTATTTTTATATACTCATTTTTTGCCGTTAATCTGATAGTTGCGTGTGTGGGTTTTGTACTTCTAAGTTCTACGTGTATAATGTCATTTGCTTTGGCTTGTTTTCCAATTTAAATTCTTTGGTATTTACAATCATTTAAGCAAGTTCTAATGAGTTTATTTTTGGCTGCTCTTCTTGTGGCAGTATGATGTATATGGTAATCTGTTTGGATTACTTGCAGCCCATCCTGTAGCTCCCTTGGTATCAGTCCATCATTTGGATGTTGTGGAACCAATTTTCCCCAACATGACCAGGTTAAGGGCATTGCAGCATCTAAACAAAGCTGTAAAAATAGATTCAGCAGGTCTGATGCAACAGTCAATTTGTTATGATAAGGAACGAGAATGGTCTTTCTCAATCTCATGGGGTTATGCAGTACAGATTTTCAGAACCATTTTTTCCCCTCGTGAACTGGAGATGCCATCCAGGACATTCTTGAATTGGTACAGAAGAGCAGACTTTACAGCATATGCCTTCAATACAAGGCCAGTTACCAGACATCCATGCCAGAAACCCTTCATATTTTACATGAAGGATGTACGTTATGATAAAGCTAGTGGGCAAACCATTAGCAACTATGTAAGACAGAAAGTGATTCCCCCAGAATGCCGATGGAGGATACCTTCCCCAGAGTTTGTAGATTCCATTCGGGTAACGAAGAAACCTGATACAGTATTATGGCAGGTAATTAATTTACATCCTTACATTGTTAAATAGATGTTTTCTTAGCAAATCTCTTTGTGTTGAAAATGAAAAACAATTGTTGTATTCACGTCAATCCCTTGAAGTGCTTGCAAAACAATAAAACAGAGGCATAATTTGCAGAGGTATATGAACTTAGACATGTGTGGGTTGATCATGGTTTGTTCTACTACCTCTATATCAGGTGCTTGTTTGTTATTTCTGTTTGTATGTGCATCAGGTCAGACACTACAACTTCTGGTAGAGGCCTTCTGAGAACTCCATTTTTGTTCGACAGTTATTCTTTTCCTGTCCCTACTAGGCTGCTTCTTGTTGATGTTCAGAATACTCCCAAATCTGCCAGCTTTTTTTCTCAATTTGTATCAATACCAAACCTATTGTGTTTTTTGAGTGGCAACAAAGACTCAGCTCTCCGGCAGCTTTACTTATAAAGAATAATCAATTTGTATCAACTTCAAATCTGCCGCAGTGTGTTATTAGTTATAAGCAATACAGTACACTCAGGTTTGGTTATGCCACATTGCCAAGTACCAATTTCTTTTTCATTTATAGACAAGTTAATTTTTCCCCTTACTACATTGACCTGGCCTGTGTCTGTGGTTGTCTTAGAAATTAGTTCCAATATCAGGGATTTTCTGTTTCTAGCATTAATTGTGAATATACTCGCATGACTAAAGTTTCAATCATTTATAGCTAAATTTTTATTTGAAAATGATGTGTGCAGTCACCGAGGCGAAATTGCTGCAGATTGGTGTCATCAAAGAATTCAACCCTTGAATTTGAAGTGGGAGCTTGTCAGGAAGGCGAGATCATTGGTGTATCATAGGGAAGCGGTATGAACTAGATAACAATTTTTTAAAGCTCAACACGCACACTTGAGGAGTAGAGCAGTCCAGTTCTTAGAATAAAGAAATCCAGGTCATGCCATACCTCTGGTGTATTTTTGTATTGAAACAAATTCATCTTGCTTTAAGCTTTCATTGAATTGCTGAGATGAATTTGCTATGGTCTGTATATATTATTATCCAACTAGACAGACCATTCATATTACTGCTTCCAGATGCAATACTGGAGGAATCATCTTGATCATGAAGAGGTCGGGTGGCACTTCAGAAATCCAAACTACTAGTTTGAATTTGTCCCAATTATTCACTTTGATTAAATTGTCTCTTGCTAGTTTTTTCATTTATTCCAGATGTATGTGAAATGATCATTCCATTTTTTGCTAAAAGCAAGGGCATATTCTTTGCTTCCATTCCTGGTTTTTGGATCCTATTTAATAAAAATCCCTTTTTTGGGTGGGGATGTATTTAATCTGTGGCACAACAATTCTTGTAACGTGAAATTTAATAATAGAGTCAGCTGTGGAATTCTGAGGAAAGGTTGCTTTAGTATCTAACTAGAAGGACATGGAAATGTGTTAGGCAGCATGGATCGAGGAAAATAGAATGGTGCTATTTGAATATTTTATTCTCTTTTGTATTAACAAAAAAATCTTGAGGTTTTGATATGATAATTCTTACGATAATATAATAATAATTGTGTACTAGGAATGATGTACTAAAGCCAAGAATAAAGGAATGGGCGTCATGTGATATGCTAAGGGTTTATTTTTACATCACTAGGGTTTGCATGTCAGTGATCTGAGCCTTATGTCTCCTAGCAAACTACATGTTCCAGACTTCCATGTGATGTACTAAGGTTTCGGGTGCTACTTGACATCTTGTCTGTTGTCGTGGGTTTATGGTATAGAATTTAGAAGACCTATACCAGAAAACATTTTTAGGTCCTAGAATAAATGGTATCCCCACAGGCATCTCTATGGCCTTTTAGAGTCGAGCACTTTCAGTTACAATATTATTTTTCTCTATTGGTGATTGGCTCTGGAAGTGCAGGATTGGAGAAACACATAAGTGGAGATGATGTAGAGACTTATCTCTGGACAACTTTAACATGGTTTAGGTGACAATCCTCGGGACAACAAGGTGTAAGGGAAAAGTTGACTTGCAACACCAGGCTAATCTTGCAAAGCTAAGCTTGTTAAAAAATAGAAATATGCAGAATTTTAATCTTATTTAACTTCCCCTGAGTCATTCTGGAATCGCAGGCAAGGTACGTATGATCAGTTTTTAGGTTGCAATAAAGTATTAGGGCAGAGGGTGACTGATAAATGTTTTTATTGGAGGATTCCCAATTTTATATTTTAGTCAACGTTGATAAAAGTGCAGCTGGGGTCTATATCTAAATTTATCTGCTCTCTTAATTATATGGTACAGACAAACACTACTTTTGAGATGTGCACCCGTTGGCATTTTCTTAATGCATTTCATTGCAGTGCCCTCAATTATTGGTCTTATCTTATTCGGTCTGGATGCAATTGTAAGAATTTTTTGCTTGAAACTTCAAACACAAATTAACGTGTTTGTGCCTTCGGCAAGTTCGATGGTGAATGCTTTGATGGCTTCTGGAATAACAAACAGAGCCATTTTTAAGTGCTACACAGATCTCATATAGTGGTCAGGTATGATTGAAGTGAAATGGAAATATTCTTCACGAGACCAAGAGAGGTGCAACAAAAGTGCTTCTTGTGAACAAATTCACTAGACATAGCGGTCAGGCATGATTGAAATGAAATGGAAATAGTCTTCATGAGACCAAGCAGTTTATTGGACCAAGAGATGCAGCAAAAGTGCTTCGTGTGAACAAATTCACTAGACATAGGACTATCAAATTAGCGTTAACAAGTTTCAAAACCCATTTTGATGTTGGATTTTTCTATTTTGGATCTTGATCAAAAAGTTTGTTGTTTTGTCTAGCTTGCCACTTCAAATTGTCAGGTTGTCTTTGTACTTGATATGGATCACTATAGGTTATAGAGTCAATAATACGGCGCTGTAGTCTCTATCAGTCTCTTGTTACAAAATAAGCATATTTTCATCACCCACAACTTAGGTGCTTTTCATTTGTTGGTCTAGTATCTAAGTTGATTGGGTCTAGTTCTTAACTAGACCATCAATATATTGTCTTCCACTTTGTTTTTGCTTCTATGTAGGCTTTTTTGTCATGGTCCTATATAAGGTTAAACTCTTTGATATAGTTTGCATATAAGAGTAACTTTACTATATATCAAACAAGCTAAATGCTTCCTCTAACAACTTTGTTTATCCACTCCTTTAGCTTATCAATGTATAGCATAAATAAGTGGGGGAGAGCCGACATCTTAGTTAAACACCAATGTTGTTGCTTCCAAAGCATTTCAACATTCCTCCACCTATTTTTGATTTTGGCCATGATTTGCTTATAAAGCCTATAAACTACCATTATATATTCCTACAAGGCCCATAGGGGTATGTGTTTCGATTTTGATACTAATAGTATAATTACGGATAATGTTTTGTATTGCCATCAAGTAAATTGGCTATGTATCTTGGATTCCAATATTGTGATCTAACATGTTTGAACTCTAGCAATGTTCCAGATCCATTGTTTTCACCATTATATATGATTATGATAATATAGGGTTCAACATTGTGATTATTGATTATTGATTATGTATATTTGAAAATTTGAATCATGTTAGTCATAGATGATTTTTCAGTAGATGGGGATATTTGATATTGTTTTATAAATTATTTTAAAACAAACTGGTCTGCAACTAACCATTTCACATCTCTTTAAGATATCTATTCTGATGATGGATCACGGAGTGTGATCCGAAATGTTGATGTTAAAAAATTGCACATAATCAAATCCATAAATAGCAAATCATTATAACTTATTATCATATTGGTTGTTTATATTTTGTGTTTTAACTGTCCTTGTGTTGTGTAGATATGTTTGATGTTTAATTGAGTGTGTAGGTACATGTTTCCTAATGGTGATTAATTAGACATGATCAACTTGGGTAAATAAGTTTGCTTGTATTTTTATTCACTTGATTTGAGTTTTGAGACGAGTCCTTGTGTAACACTATGAAACTATGATTCAAATTGGTGTTGATTTTGGATCCACGTGTCATGAATAAACCCACAAAGTGTGGTTGTTTTGTGTGCATTTATTTAGCTCCTATTGCATTTGCATTTAATTGGTTTTGGAAATGTTTGTAAGAGTGCTTATAAAATGTCTATTATGTATGAGTCAAAAGGGTTTATAGATTTTGATATGGCTTAGTAAAGAGGTTTTACATAATTTAAATATTATATGATGAAAAGAGATTGTTTTTGATTGAGGGGAAAATAGGTTTGAATGGGGCCCGAAACTTTTTACATAATCAAACTACAACCAAGTTGCAATGAACCAAAACCAAGGGACTTCAAGTCCACAAACCATGGAATAACAATTGGAACAACAACAAATAGTTAAACATTTTCCTATCAATCCTCTCCCCCTTCACCTTGGGATGAGACTTTGAAACCGATTTAGGAAGACCTCTCTTCCTTCTTTGGACGATCGTCCAAGATCTTTATCCATTTCAACTGAATGGAGAGGAGTGTCGTTCTCCCCACCACCACCTTCAAGGAAACCTCAAATATTTTAGTGAATTAAATATTGAGCAATTTAATAAATTACTAAAAAAATAAATATTAAAAGAATAAATAGATTTATTGAAATAATATTATTAACTGAATAAACTAAAGGTATCACTCATTATCTATTTGAAATGAAAATAAATTTATGTATACATGTTTAGGAATGGATAAATCATTAGTTATTTGAAAATAAAGAAGTCAATAAGAAAATATCTCATCTTGCGAAATATTTAAAATTGAAATAATTCGTTTTTAATATGAAATGGGAAGAAAACTTGGGTTCTAGGGATTTTATGGTCAAAAAGAGAAGGCAAAGGATTTTAAACCAATAGCAATGTCCTTTGGGAGTGAATTCTTTGTTAGCGAAAGATTGTTTTGAGGATTGCTTGTGGATTGAAAAGTCGAAAAATGATTTTTGTGTGGTTCTCAAAGAAAATATCATCTTCATTTTCATTTGTTAAGGTGTTCTCTTCTTTGATTTTAATGCACATTTTAAATAGTTTTTTATAATTTGTCATGCTTCATATTAGGTGAATTGCATATGGCTTTCATTCTATAAAAATATTTTTTAGGTTTTCATTTTCAAAATAGCAAATGTAACTTTAGTATTTGAAATAAAAATATTTTTTAGGTTTTCATTTTCAAAATAGCAATGTAACTTTAGTATTTGAAATAAAAATATTTTTTAGGTTTTCATTTTCAAAATAGCAATGTAACTTTAGTATTTTTCTTTTCAAAATTTTACGTGATATGAGAAATATGATCTCCTTAATATGCTTAAAAGCTTCTTAAATTTTGAATATAAGGAATTGTTAATAACGATTGGGATTCTTACATAGTTCTTAATTTTTTGAAAATAGTAAATTTAAAGTTTAGATCATGTTAACCTTTTCATTTTTTAAGATGGGAAGTTTCTTCATGGAAATAAGTTTGTTTATCTTTTGGATATGAATATTGTATTTTTTGGTCTTGATTTTCATGTATGTAATTAAGGGATGAGGCTAATGAGAACTAAAATTGAAAAGAAAATTAAATGGGGTTTAAACATATCCAAACTTAATGAAGACTAATTCACAAGTTTGGTCCCATATGCCATTGTGGTTAATTGATTGTGCAAGACATTAATGTATGTTTTTTATTATGGGAAAATAGGTTTTGAAGAGACCCTAAAACCCTTTACAATACGAGACATCCAACCAAAAACCAAGATAACAAGAATGTGGTTGAAAAGACGAACAACCTGAATACAACAACCAAGCTGACACAAACCAACAACAACTAAACCAAGCAACTAACGCAACAACCAAGGATGGTCAACTACACCACCCATGATTTGGGTGTTGGAAGCACAAACATGTTTTGGAAGACCTCTCTTCTTTCTTTGTACAACCTTCCATGAAAAATCATCCTCTAAGGGCTTAGAACAAGGGGAGGTGAGAGGGCTAGCCTCAACAGTCCTTACAGGCAAAGAGAGAGGAACAATATGCATTACTGAAGCGTCCACTAAAGTGAGATCTATAGAATACACATGTGGCACCTACAAATCACAAGTTGGTTAGTTGAAATATTGTGTAGTGCCCCTCCTGTTTGTATCTTATTAATATGAGATCGATTTTTTAGCTTCACTATTTCCTTGTGATTGTTATGGTGATTATTTGATGGCTTTGAATGGTGTGTATGAACAATAAAATTTTCGAGATGGGATTCCTCAACATGTCGATTGTTGGCATTTTGCACGTTTACATGCTTGGATATATTAGTTTTCTTCAGTTTAGTATATGAATTATTTATGTTGTGGTTAAATGTGATCTTGATTATTGAGGTTCAAAAGGAATGATTTATTAAATGATTTATATGATGAATGTATATATGTCATTTTATTCTTATGCTATTGGACCTCGTTGGGATGATTATGTTGTGTTTTGGCTATATATACATTGAGCAGGTGCCCTTAACGTGCTTTGAATGATTACAAGTAAAGGTTTATTTCTCCACCTAACTACACAGGTCTAAGTTATTCCCCAATGTTGGTTGATTCAAAGATGTCACATTGGGCCCCTTCGTATCCATTCCTCGATCGTACTCGAATCGAGTACAATATGTTATATTTACCTTATGTGAACTCGAATATGATTTAGGAATTATTTTGGAATTCCTATGTGTCATGAATGCTAGTGAATGCCTTATTTAATTAATGGTTTAAATTTCATATTTTCCCGTAAATGAGATATGAGGAATTTAAATGATTTTGATATTTATTATTAAAATATTCTTTGTGTTTCAAGAAAAGGGAAAATAGAATGAAATAAGAAACAAAATTAATCTATTGTTTAATTTAATTGCAAAATTCAATGGGTTGGGAATTACGAGTTATATTTGATTTAAACATCTAGTTTGAATTTTTATTTCCATAAATTTAAATAAATATGCTTAAATGGATTTAATGGTTAAATTATATGTTAAATGTTGTTTTTACATGGATTTAATTGGTCAAATTGGTTTGGGAGAATTTGAGGGAGTTTTGAATTCCAAATTGGAAATATGAATTTTTTAATTGAGTTGCGAAATGGGTAAATAGGGAGAAAGGCATTCTATTTCATTTTTGTGTTGTGAAATTGGGAAAATAGAGAGGGAAAATATTTGTTTGAGCAATTTGAAAATTATTGATTGGGAGATCAATTCTTATCTAAATTTGACGAGGTTGGATCCATTGGGATAGGAATCGAGAAGGGATAGTATCTACTTGATTTCATGACTCCTTGTTTGGCATGCTTGACAAATTTCACATTTCAAAATTTGAAGGGAATTGAGGTATTTTCTTTGTTTTTAATTCGTTTGAGCATTATTCTCCAATTTTGTTTGTAAGAAAATGATTAGGGAGTGTAGAATCCTCCCATCTCCTTTTATTTTGCATTTTGATTGTGTAATGTAGAGATTTAATTAATTTTAGAAAATTTCAAAATGGCAAGGTTACCATGCCTAATTTTTTGGAAAATGATGAAAATGTCAATTTTATAGCTTAAGAGGGGTGTTGGTCATATTTGCAACCAAAGGGTATTCTTAGAATTTTGATTTTTTAAACTTTGAAATTTTGATATATTTTAATGGTGGAATTGGGAAAAACTTGGCTTTTGCTTTGTTAAGCTGTTGATCCTATTTTTATCCCATGCATTCCCCTAGCCTATATCTAGCACTATCCCGATGATCATGCTTTATTCCATCACCCTGATCTATGCATTCATTCATGGAGTTCCAAACATTGCTAGACACTAGGGGCAGGTACTTGCATCTTGCTTCTGAATAAATCTTGATCTATGTCCTATATGTCACAATGTGATATTGACATCGTGATCTAGGTATCATTCACAAATCTAAAAAGATTCAAAAAAATGTCAAAATCTAAAACATCCAAAAAGCTCAAAATTCCATAAAAAGTAAAAACATCAAAATCCCAAAAACAACATTAGCCATCATGCACTAGTATCCAAGTCCAAATAATCGAATTACAAAGCCTCTACGTAGTTACGTAGGCAAGGCCATCTCCGATGAGCCTTTGAGGCATAGGTCTATCCCTTAGGTCCTATTCTTTCGGTCTGAACATGTTGAAAACTTCAAAACAACCTCAAAACATTTGAAAATGTCAAAAACATTCAAATATCTGAAAACACCAAAACAAATCAGAAAACTTCAAATACCAAAAACAACCTCAAAATATTTGAAAAAGTCAAAATCATTGAAATATTTGCTAAAAGAAACAAAATCACCTATCATGTGTCATTTTTCGAACGCAATAAACCATCAACCATAATAAACTGATCATCACCCTCACCTTTGATAAGACAAACAAAAATGAATATAACAATCATCAAAACACAAACTTTAAACGCAAAATCATGAATCTTGATCATTATTAAACATGTCGCTTAATCCTCATATCAACGATCTATCAAACATCTACAACCAATCACCATCCAAAGCATTTCTTATAGATAGATCTTTCCTACAATAGACATTGTTTCAGATATCAACCAAAACAACTCTCTGGCAAGAGATATGATGTCATTGACATTTTTGTCGTTTTGATCTTTTCTTTGATTTATCTTATTGTTCCATTTCGATGATATCTCGAGGATATCTAAACATAATGAAGAGAGAAAGGAATGGGGCGTTGAGTATTGCTTTCGTTTGTTGTGCTTGTTGGATGTTCTTGTATTACAACCTCAACAGATACTTGCCTTGTTTGTAGGGATAGTTTCAAGTAATACAATGTCTAATGCATATCAAGTTCTTCATACCTTTTGTGTATTAGTCTTCTTACCTTGGGGGATTTATTCTTTCACATGATCAAACAAGGTTTTCGTATGTTAGGTATGAACAAGGATATTCCTATCTATTTGCAAAGTCAAAGTCCATGCATTAGATACAATGCCACACTAGTTCTTCATAACTTGGTGCATCATGCCTATTTGCTACATCAAATAAGGATTGCTATGGTGAAACTAAGCATAATTACAAAAGAAAAAACAAAATCACCTATCCTATCTCATCACACATCCAATAAAATCTTGGAATAATCATAGGTTTATTGGTATTTTGATCAACATTATCATCCTATTCTATCACATCATTCTATTCTCATTCTATCTCATTCTTCTATCTTTACTAACATTTCTATCTAAAGTATCATGACAATAACAAAAATAACATGCATCCATCCTGCATCCATAGATCATTAGCAACATGCATATCAAATCATGAGCATCATAATAACACATACATCCATAATCATAAAATAATGCATCCATAAATCAATACATAAGATCAAAGCAAACATAAACACCATGCAATGGTCGCATAAAAAATTGCTCATCTCATATATATCAAAAACAGATCTACCATGATACATCAAATGTGTGATATACATAAAAATATATATATATGTGAGGCTCTCAATAGCCAATGAATGAATATGCATCAAAATTCATAGACACACAGGACAACTGAGAGGGGGGGGGATGAATCAGTTGTACATTAAAACATTCAATCTCTCATTAACTTTCAAACCCTTATCAATCTTTAAACCCTTATTAAGCATCAAAAAAATATAAACATATAAAACATAAACACACTCAACACCATACGTAAGAGAACACCGGATTTACGTGGAAAACCCTAAGCGGAGAAAAATCACGATGAGGATTAGCTCACATATATATGAACAACAACACCAAATACAATAGGCTCACTACTGGAAGAACTCACCACCCAAAATAAAGAAGAAAGAAGAAGACTGCTACAGAGAGATTCACTATCTCAGAGCAATAGGAAAATCCACCACTGCAACTTTACACCCTCCACAACCTTTGGCTCATTGCCTCCAACAACTTCAAGCAGATTGAAATTATAGACACCTTCTGCTCATTGCATCCGATAGCCTTAGGCATTTAAGCTCGCATTCAGATCACCACACTTGATCACACTCACATCTTTCACACACCACACTTTACCACACTCATCTCCAACAATTAACCTTGCTTATATATCCTCCACAACCTCAAAAACCTTCTCCATGTCGACCACAATGAAACGTATGCATCTCAAACTTGCAACCACTAAATAGGTTAGCACCAAACACTTTCGTGGTGGAAAAAAGTGAAGGAAAGCCACACAAAGGGTTAACTAGGACCCAAATCTACATTGATATGCTTCACCATGCTTCCACAAATAACAAACAATCTTCATAATTAGCACTAGCACCCAAGTTGGCCAAACCTACACTAACACTAACAAGTGACCACATATATGCCTCTCTAGGTCCAAAAATAACATGCGGACCACAAAGAAACACCACAATATCCACACAACATCCTAGAATATTCCAACATCATCAGAATATTCTACAACATTGCCACAACTACCTGCAACTGAGAACACTATCATCCTGCACAACCATCAACATTACCACAAACATACAACTCACTAACCAACCTTGCAAAACACTCGAACACACTAAACTCCAAGGGAAGATAGATACAAACAATATTAGCACATTTCCAAATCCGCAAGACATGAAATCTCATTGTGAAGCAATCCGAAGCAATCTCATTTCTCTGAAACAATCTTCTACATAGGAAACACATTGTCAAACTCAACTTCCACTTCCAAATGATCCAAAACCAGAAACTTTGGATATAGCTCCTCTGAACACATCTAAACATCACATCCAAATAACACAAGCATATCTTCAACCATGAAGAAATGCGGAGCACAACATTGAACACACCTTTGTCACACCACACACTCTCATTCAAATTTTCTCAAAAGCACTTGGAAACCAAGTGAACCAGCTGCATCAACAACACCACAAACATTTTCCATCATGATCACACTAGAGATTGTAAAAATATCCCCATTTGCAATACCAACAATCTCTCCATCTACAATACCTGCTCAACACCATACTAGAGGATGACATCAGTGACAACACTAAAGGAAACATAGTGCAACACAATCACTGCTGACAACAATGAAAACACTGCAACAATCTTCCTAATTCTTGGGGAATTTTTCAAACTTTATCTCTCCCCCTTTGACATCAATGGAAAATGGCAACAGTCTCTCCCTTTGTCATCACCCGAAAGCTTTATTTTAGGCAACACCAACACACTACTTTCTCTCACACTTCTGCACTCTCTCTACAACTTTCTCTCTATTGTTCTCTCTCCTCCTTAGGGGCACAAGATATGCTCCACCTAACTGTACCAATAAAAATACTACTACCTGCTCCCCTTGAGAAATAACCTTCATTATTCTAGGACCAAAAATGTATCTTGAAATGTTCCCTGAACAGGTGCACACTCTTATGCATATAATTGAAAGGAGGGGCAATAAACTCTAACTTTTTCCATAGATACTCAAATGTATCTTTTGGAAGAGACTTTGTGAAAATATCTGCAACTTGATCTTTTGTAGGCACATATTCCAACTTCACTTCATTCTCTGCAACTTTCTCTATTAGAAAGTGATACCAGATAAATATATGCTTTGTCCTTGAATGCATTATTGGGTTTTTTAAAATATTGATAGCACAAGTATTATCACATAAGATAGAAATAGGTTCACCATATGACACTCCGATATCCTTCAAAGTATGCAATATATTCTACCTCTATAGTATATAATGACATTGAATCCTACTTCTTACTCAACCAAGAAACCAACCTACTTCCAAGAAAGAAAGCACCTCCACTTGTACTTCTTTAATTATCTGCACAACCTGTGCAATCTGCATCTATATGAGCACTCAAGGAGAAATCAGTACCCCTGGAATACCATAGACAAAAATATAAAGTGCCCTTCAAGTATCTAAATATCCTTTTAACTGTTGCCACATGTGATTCTCTTGGATCTTCTTGAAATATTTCCACAAGACAAATTGCATGCATGATATCCGATCTAGTAGTAGTAAGATATAGCAACCCACCAATCATCGATCTATACTTGCTTTGATTTGTCTTAGGAGATTCATCATTTTTTCTCAACTTGCAACTAGTAACCATGGGAGTTCCCACTGATTTAAAATCCTCCATTCCAAACTTCTTCAACATTTCCTTGACATACTTTGACTGTGAAATGAAAATGCCTTTTCTGATTGACATATTTGTAACCCAAGGAAGAAATTCATCTCCCCAAACATTGATATCTCAAACTATTTTTGCATCTTCTCTACAAATCTCTTAAACATACCTTCATTTCCTCTAAATATTATGTCATCAACATACACAACCACAATTAGGATTTGATCTCATTCAACCTTGAAGTAAAGGTTGTTATTTGCAATACCCTTTTTGAATCCTTGTTGCAACAAGTATCTATCCAATCTTGCATACCAAGCTCTGGGAGCTTGTTTGATTCCATACAATGCTTTCTTCAACCTGCAAACCATATCAACATCTTCTGACAATGAAAAACCTTCTGGTTGTTCAATGCAAACCTCTTCTTCTAACTCACCATTTAGAAATGTAGACTTGACATCCATTTGATACACCTAAAGTCTTTATGTGTTGCAAAAGCCAAAAACATTCTAATGGCTTCCATTCTTTCCACAGGGGAAAAAGTCTCTTCAAAATCTATTCCTTCCACTTGTGAGTAGCCCTTACACAAAAATCTAGCCTTGTTTCTAACTTTTCCATCCTTATTCAATTTGTTCCTGAAAACCCATTTAGTTCCTATCACATTCTTGTTTTCTTATCTTAAGACTAATTCCCAAGTTTGATTCTTCTCAATCTGTCTCAACTCTTCTTCCATAAAATTGATCCACTTCTCATCCTTCCATGCTTCAGTTATTGTCTTCAATTCTACTCTTGAAAGTAAACAAAATTTTACCTGTTCCTCTGTCATAGCAATTTTTCTCCTTGTCAACACACATTTTCTTTTATCTCCAATGATTTAATCTTCATAATGACTCTTTTGCACATACTTAGGAGTCTTAGGGATCTTTTCTGGAGCTTTTTCCTCTTCAACTCTCATTTTTTTCTTTCTCTTCATCTTTTTCTTCATCACTACAAGGGGATTCATTAAATTCATATCCTTCTATCAACACAAAACTCTAATGTGGTTCTTCATCCACTTTGACACTTGCACTTTCAACTATATTCTTCAACCTTTTGTTATAGCATATGTATGCCTCACTCTTTGTAGAATATCCAATGAAGATTCCTTCATCAGATCTTGTATCAAACTTTCCAAAGTTTTCATCTCTTCTGATATAGAATTTTCTTCCAAACAATATGAAATATTTCACAGTAGGAGGTTTTCCATACCATAACTCATAAGATATCTTTGAATTTTTCACTCTTACTTGTCCTCTGTTAAGTATGTACACTACAATATGAATTGCTTCTCTCCAGTAGACATCCAATAGATTTGCTTCCTTCATCATGTTCTTGTTGCTTCCTAAATTGTCCTATTCTTCCTCTCCACAACTCCATTCTACTGAGGAGACCTAGGAGCTGATAATTATCTCTTTATTCCATGATCTTCACAAAAACTATTAAACTCATTGGATGTGAACTCACCACCTCTGTCATACTACATAAAATAACTATCACCATGAGAGCATCTTATTCTGGTAGGTCCACATAGGTTTGTATGCACCAACTCCAAAGGCACCAAGGTAGAATATACTGACACTCTTTGTAGATTGCATTGATAGGCTTTGCAATCTTTGGAAAATCTCTCACATCATTAATAGAATTGATCTTCACTAGGCTATCAAAGTTAATGTGACCCATTATTTTATGTCATAGCCAACTTTCATTGATTGAGACATAAAGCACTTAAAACCATCACCTTTGAGTTGATAAACATATCCTTCTATCCTTGTTCTTGCAACAACCAAACTTATGGAGCTTTCTTTTCTGATTTCACAACCATTATCCTGAAACACCAAATTGTGTCTTCTGCTACATATTTTTCCTACATTGAGAAGATTATGCCAAAGACCCTTGACATAAAGAACATCATTTGTTTTATGCTTTCTATCAAAACTATTTGAACCTTTTCTACATATCTTAGTAGATGTATCATCACCAAACTTAGCAAGACCACCATTATTCTTTTGAAGTTTGACAAACTTAATCTTGTCACCTGTCATATGATTTAAGCACCCACTATCAATTATCCGGTATATTCTCTCCTCTTGCATGAAAAGCAATCAACATAGTTCCTTCAACCTTGTGTCAACATTTTTGAATCACTTTCCTTCACACATATTTTAGGGTTAGTAGAAATTTTTTATAACTTTTAGAACCATGAACAAACATTTATTACTGTCCTCATCAGGATAATCTAATTCCTCATCATCAGATACACCATTGTCTTTTCCAGCATAATAACTCTTCTTGACATATTTACCTTTATGATCCCTATGTTTATCATTTGCAACTTTGATTCAAAATTTAGAAGCATAATGACCTATCTTTCCATAATTGAAACAATTAAAGGGTAACTTACCTCTGTATTTGTCAATCCCCTTTTTCAATCTCCTCACAAAATTTTCTTCCACCTCATCAAGATCATCAAGACCTGATTCATCACCCTTCTCTGCCTTGCTGACTTTAAAGGAAGTTTCTTTCTTTGTAGCATCCTCACCAAACTCTCTTAATTCATAAGAAATTAAAGCACCACACATCTGATCTCTAGAATATTGATTTAAATTTTGAGCTTCCTCAATAGTAGAAACTTTAGAGCTATAAGATCTAGGAAGAGTTTTCAATACATTTTTACAACTTCACTTTCTTCCAGCTTACCACCAAGACCATTGATGGCATTAACAACTTCATCCACTTTGAGCATGTAGGCTGTAATGTCTTCATCTTCTGAAATCCTTAGGTTTTCAAATTTGGCTTTGAAATTTTGCATCGTTGCTTGCTTGACCTTATCTTCTCCTTCATAAATGCTTTACAACTTCACCCAGACCTCTTTAACAATTTTGAGACTTATCACTTTTCCAAGTTCAAAATTAGAAAGACCACTTAGGATAGTGTTCCTTGCTTTGCCATTATTCTCATAATCCTTGACCTCATCATCACTTGTCAGACCATTAGCAGACATAGTATATCCAGTCTGAACTAACTTCTAGACTCCAAACAAAAGAGAGAGAAGAAAGGCTTCCATCCTGGATTTCCAATCAGCATAATTCATTTCATCAAACATAGGAGCTTTAGCACCCTTCTTATGCACCATCAAATCTACCTCAAGTGGTTAAGCTTCTTCCAATGAACCTCAGCTCTGATACAAATTGTTAGGCACATAGGACAATTGAGAGTGGGGGGTGAATTAGTTGTATATTAAAATATTCAATCCATCATTAACTTTCAAACTCTTATCAATCTTTAAACCCTTATTAAGCATTAGCAAAATATAAACATATGAAACATAAAAACACTCAACACCATACACAAGAGAACACTAGATTTATGTGGAAAACCATAAGCAAGTAAAAAACCACGGTGAGGATTAGCTCACATATATATGAACAACAACATCGAATATAATAGGCTCACTATCAGAAGGGCTCACTACCCAAAAAAGAAAAAAGGATCATTGTCGGGTGGCTCACTACCAAGGGCTCATTATCCAAAAGAAAGAAGAAATAAGAAGACTATTACAAAGAGATTCACTATCTTAGAGAAACATGAAAATCCACCACTGCAACTCTACACCATCTGCAACCTTTTGCTCACTACCTCCAACAACTTCAAGCACACTAAAAATGTAAACACCTTCCGCTAACTGCATCTGGTAGATTTAGGCATTTAGGCTCACACTTAGATCACCAAACTTGATCACATTCACATCTTTCTCACACCACACTTTACCACACTCATCTCCAAAAATTAACCTTGCTTATATATCCTTCACGACCTCAAAAACCTTCTCCATGTTGGCCACAATGAAACGTATGCACATCAAACATGCAACCACTAAAGAGGTCAACACAAAACACTTCCGCGGTGGAAAGAAGTGAAGGCATACCACAAAAATGGTTAACTATGACCCAAATCTACACCGACACGCTTCACCGCGCTTCCACTACAACAAAAAATCTCTGCAATAATGCTAGCACCTAGGTTGTTAATGATAGCAGCTTCGGTAGCTCCTTCCAGCTCAGCCCCTTCGTAGACATAAACTTGAATGATAGCCGTTGGCTATTCAAGTTATACCTGTTGTTATGATTTGAGGCCGACCTCTTGTGAAGAGGCATTCATTTATCTAGGCCGACATTCTTCTTGTTTTCTTCTTAAGCCGACATAAGAAGATTTAATGCATGGTTATTTTTTAAGGCCGACCTCCTATGAAGAGGCTTGTATAATATTTATCAAAGCCGACATGAAGGATTAAGTTAATATCTACTCTCTTGTATCTATATATTCAGTTATTCGAGCAGGAAGAAAAATAGACGAAAAAGTTCAATCCTTCCCTATGATAAGTGCGAACACAGCCAATGAACATATGCGAATCTGTCTATAAGTCAAGTGCGATCACAATAAAGAAGCTTGACACCATTTCTATAAAAGGCGAACAGGTTCTAGATGTATACAGGAGACACATTCCATCTCCATCAATTTGAGCTCGTGTCAAGGTGCGGATCTATGCAAAAGATCATTGCGAATCCACCTGAAATCTGAGTGCGCAGTCACTGGTTTTGTGATCCCATTCAAGTGCGAACAAGTTCCAGATTTAATTGTGTATTTACCAGTTTGGTTATGTCAAGTGTTGACAAAGGTTGAGAATTGAAGACTACAGTGCTAAGCAAACCTTATCAGATCTGTATTCTATTTTGGTTCTCAGGTGTGATCCAGAGCATGCTATTTGTCATTCTTACTGCTTGACATCTGTTATAGGTCTTGTGTTAGACCTTATTGTATTTTGTAAATCTACTACTGTTACATCAAATATAAGAGAGATCTTTGTTGCTGGGTTTTTCTCCCTCAAGAGGAGGGTTTTCCCAGGGTACATGATGTGTTACTTTGTCTGATTTTGATTTAATTTTCTGTGCATTCACATCTGATCATAAAATTCAACACAGGTAACCGACCAAACTTGCACTAACACTAATAAGCGACTGCATACATGCCTCTCTAAGTCCAAAAAAAACAAGTGAACCACAAAGAAACACTTCATAGCATCCACACAACATCCCAGAATATTCCAACATCATCAAAATCTTCTACAACACTGTCACAATCACTTGCAACTGAGAACACCATCATCCTGTGCAACCAACAACACTGCCACAGGCATACAACTCACTAACCAACCTTGTAGAACAATCAAACACACAAAATTACAAGGGAAGGTAGCTACAAACAATATTAACATGTTCTCAAATCCAAAAGACAAGAAACCTCACTACAGAGAAATGCAGAGCAATCTCATTTCTCCTAGACAACCTTCTACATAGGCAACACACTATCAAACACAACTTCCACTTCTGCATGATCTAGAACCTAAAAATCAATATATATCACCTCTAAACACCTATGATCATCACATCCAAACCACACAAGCATATCTTCAACCATGAAGAAATGTGGAGCACAACACCGAACACACCTCTATCACACTGCACACTCGTATTTAAATTTTCTCAAAAGCAATTGGAAACCAAGTGAACCAGTTGCATCAACAACACCACAAACACATTCCATCATGATCACATTACAGATTGAAACAATCTCCCATTTAAAATACCAAAAATCTCTCCATCTATAATACTTTTTTGACACCACACTAGAGGTTGACATCAGTGACAACACTAAAGGAAACATAGTGAAACAAACTCACTGTTGACAACAATGACAATGTTGCAAAAATATTCTTGACCATACTGGAGGTTGACATCAATGTGACACCAAACCAAAACACATCCACACTAGGGGTTGAACCATAACTCTTCAACAACTCCAACAATCTCCACATACTAGCTCGGTTGAAATCAATGACAACATCAAAAAATTAAATAATCTAGCAAATCTCCAACACAAAATATGGGTACTAAAAGGGTCTATATAAAAAAGTATACCCCGAGCTCCCCTGATCATCTTGACTAGGAGGGGGTTGATATGGTGGTGGCATGTGTGATTGAACCTGTAGTCCACCTGAGGGACCCTGCCCACCTAATTGGCCCACTGAACCCCGTTTTGTCTGCTAGATCCTATAGTGCTCCTCTGTATAAAGTTAAGATGTCGCTTATGAGTTGGAACTGACATATGGAACATAGTCCGATAATAAGTGGCCTTGATCACTAGTTGAGTGTATCGTGTGAGATAAATCACCTCTCCCTATGTCTGTGTCAGCCTCAAGCTATTGTCTCCTCACAGTCTCCTAGGCTAGTTGAAGGTCAACCTGTTGTCTGTGAGCTATCTCAACATCCAACTATGTCTAGAGTTGGTCTCACTCTTGTCTATAACCGTTGCTCTCTTGGTGGGTGTAGAGTCAAAGCTAATGTATTGTAAACTTGGTAGAACCTACACAATTCATAGGTTTAACTAACTAAACAATCCACTCAACATTGCTCAAGACTACATTAAATTGTCAACCCAAGGTTTGTAAGCTTGTGATGGTCCAACATTATATATGCCTTCAAGGACTCAAACTACTTAAGCTACCCTACTCAAGTTATTCTACTTGTTGGAAACTCACAAAATTAAAAAATAGTAAAAGACAAAACCAAAACTAGTGGCCACGGGTACTTACAACTTAGACTGTAACTGAACTATGACTACTAAAATGATGTTGTAATAACTCAAAACTAATAAAAACTAATGAATCAACTAAATTAATCTCCAGAGTACTACAAGCTAACCATTACATACATATTCAGAAGCATTCATTAATAGTAAGCAAGATATGAGATTCTAATTAACTTGCATATGATTCATGAGATAATGATAAACTAATAACAACTATTAAACAAAAATAAATAACTAGAAAATGAAGTGAGGAACAATACCTTGAGTGGCATGCTCAAGTTACTATTCTCACTTTAACTAAACCCATATCTAGCTAACAAATTTCACACATCCCATGAAATTAACTCCATTCATTACATATCATAAATGGTTACAAAAGATCTTTCCATAGATTGTACTCAATCATTTTGAATATTCCTCATGTTTTGAAACTGAAAGTAACTGATAACATAAAAATGAAAAACCAACTAACTATTCTACAGATTCAACCAACAGCTATATACAAGCTTGAGGGAATCTTATTCAAAGCAACAACTTAACCGAAATCATTAACTCCACTTGTAGGTATTTAGAGCATAGAGTTAAGACTGATTTATTTAACCTATAACTGAAAAGGAAAGGAATCCTAATAGGACTAAAAATTTGTCAAAATAGAATTGCATGTAAATATACAACCATTTGTCAAAATCCCATAAGTGAAGGAGACCTCTTCTTTAGCGTTTACTAACTGGTTACAATAATGCATGTTCAACCTTTATCAAGTGCCTTTAATAAAAAACCATCACATTCAGCTTAACTTGGAGCTTCCCCTGTTTTGGTGTCCAACATTGCTTTTGCTATGGGTTCATCCCACAACTACTACATGCCATAGTTCCTCTTTAGCTGCAAACAAGTTAATTTTACAAATCCTGTACACAAGGATAACTATCATAATCAAAGCATAGCATTCCATCAACATTCCATACATATCTTCATATAAATCATACAATACTAATATATTATAATTATAATTCCATCATTATATTTAAGGTTCAAGTCTGCATAATAGATATGAAAGGATAGTATAATGTAGGAGCATTGTCTGGAAAGTTTATCTAAAAGTATCTCAAAATATGTATAAAAACAATAGAAAATAAGCTATTATTTAGATCTATCATCTCCCCCCAACTAGCCTTTTGCTTGTCCCCAAGCAAAACACTAGGGATATTGATTGTATTGCAAAGCAATTTGTCTCAAGTCCATAACTGTGTTAACCCCCTGAATCTATTTCAAATATAACCCTTGATATTCTGAAAGCTACCTCATCCTGATAATTCCTATTTTCTCACATTCATCACCTTTTTCCACAGTCCAATGTGGGACTAGATAGATGAGAATAGGTGGATGGAAGGTGAGTGGTACCCAATAAACTCCTTTGTTGACACCAATTTCTATATATTTGTGTACCCTCTGAAGCATAACAATGAAATTATACACAAAATGTGGTTCTTTCTTCTGCAATTCAGATGTTAAACTATTCCATCTATTTTGTACATGCTTGTAACGTTGTTGTCCAATACCTATAGCTAGCATCTGAATTCTCTCATAGTCTTCCTCCCTGAGTTTCATGATTTTCTTACCCACACCCTTATGTTTAAGAAGTTTTAGCCATTCATCAAGGACTGTATCTGGGTCCTTAGCCTCTCTTCTTATTGGAAGTGCAATGAATTTATCTTTCTCCTCATACTCCTCCATGATCTCCTCTAAGTTGCTCATTTCTATAATAAGAGGCAAGTGCTCTGATCTGAAGGTCTCTCATTCCATTATGTCTCATCAGGTATTACATAGTTGTGCATATAAAACTCACACAAGTGATCATTTTCTTCAGGTGTGGATTCAACAAAAGATTTAGAAATTTAGATTCCATACTCATACCAATAGATTGTTTGCTAACTAATCTACTAAACTGAAAGCATAGAAACCTTTCCTGTAAAAATAGTGCATATGTTCTCAGTGGAGGTCTACATCTAGTAGTTTGTGCAGCCTTATCTGCTAATTTCTCCAACCGAACTACTGATCTATTCAATTCCATATCTCTCTTTTCCAATTCCCTTTCATATTCTTCCTTGTCTTTCTTCCATTTCTCCTTTCCCAATGCAAGTTCATTAGTCACTTTCCACAATTGGTAGCCAAGTGAGAAGGTTGTGTGGTAATCAGGAGTTTTGAGAGGAGGGGGTTTCTCATCTGGCATTGCTAGTTCTTTGTCCCTTGTCTTGGTAACAACCAACTATGCCAAAAAATCTAGCTTAGTACCATGACCATACAATTGCAATTTCTCCTCCATCTCCTACATTTTTGCTTCTCTTTCCTTATCCTTCTGCTCATAATTTTGCACTAACTCTTCCAAGTGCTTAATCCTATCCAATGCCTCTTGGAGTTATTTCCTTACATCTCTTTCTGCAATGTAAACCTCCTCTATATCTTCAAACTACTCATTGCCTTCTTCATAATCTCCATGAATAAGGCTATCTAGAATTTTTGTTTGTAACTTCTTGGCAATAAATCTGATTTAGAATCAGAAGTTGTCACCACATATCTTCTCCTTTTTGCTGGTATATTCACATTACCAGGAACATCCCCTTTTATTTCAAAGCCAATTTCTACAATCATAACATTTTCCTGACGTTGTTCTTGCTGGTGTTGTCCTTCCCGAGGTTGTTCCTTACTCATCTCCTTTCCTTCAGGTTCCCCTATATTTTCCTTTGTGGCCCCTTGTTTCCTCAATCAACCAGAGCATCTAGGTGTGAGTATTTATTTTTTCAATTTTCTTCTTTTCCTTTTGAACACTCTTCTTCTACTTCAAAAAATCCTCCTTCTTCTGCTTTGTATCATCCTCTCTTTTCTTTTGAGTATCCCTATTTTTCTTTGCAGTGTCCTTTCCTTTTGATTTAGAGCATGTAGAGGAGGTGGATGCACTACCTCTCTGACTCTTAGATTTATGTGACCTTGAAGAAGAAGGTAATTCCTTTATTATAGGTGGACTAAATTTTAGTTCTTCAGGTTCCTCATGCTCACCTTGGCTATGGGTAGGGAAAGCCATAGGTGATACATGAGGGCTTTCCTCTTCAGACTCATTTTGGGGGTCATTTTTGGGTTCTTCATCCTCAGTTACTATGGGTACATCCAACAAACTGTTAGTATCTGTGCACTCATCTTTCTTGAAATCTTCCCACCTCACTTGTGTGTATTGAAACCTTAAACTCCTCTTTATCAACAAAGTAATTAAAAAGTGATGAGATAAAGAGGTAACACTTTGTTTTCTTTGGTATTTTGAGGCCATCCATTTCAATAAATTGTACAATTTTTTTGGTACATTCATTAACATATTATTCCTAAGATGACTAAGTAATTTGAAATGAACTATATACAAAAGGTTCTACCTACCATCACAGGTGATGTATCTAATAATGTAAGAGGCAAAATTTTCCCACAACCAGGGGAGAGACAGTCTCTTGGTACCTTGTGATGAGGAGTCTAATCCCTCTCCTCATATGGAAAATTCTTCCTTGGCTGCAACTATGTCGACTCGTGCTAGGAATTCCACCCCTTTTCTTGGTAACCTAGCGACCTGTGCAATGGCAGTCTTGGATGCATCTACTAAAAGTCCCTTTACTATAGTTTCATCATACTAAAGAGTAGATGCAAACCTTCTTTTCATGTCATCACTAAATTTCGTTAACTTCAAGAAGTAGTCGAGCCAACCAACCCTTGTAAAAATGGGTAGGACTGCCACGTCCTCTAGAATTTGTTGATGAGCCGTTGACTCCCTTCTTATGACATCTCCTCCCATTTTGGCTCACTTCTCTGCTTCAATTCACTCAACCCTGCTTTGAAATTTAACTCAATATTTCCCACCACCTTCAAAACCTTTCACTTTCCTTTCGTTCTCTCATATATCTTTATTGGCATACCATACTGCAAATTTCCCTTCTTAATACCAACTTAATTCGAGCTCATAGATAGGTTTTTGCATGTCATTTCTATCCGTTGATTTTAATTTAGGTGGTAGTTATGGAAAAGACTGATGAAAAGACTAACTAGGTCATACCCTCCCACCAACTTAATTGGTGAAGTGACCTCACTTCACGTTTATGATTTGGAGGTGGTTTAAATATGAAATAATGGTAATTAGTGATATAATAGTTCACATGCATGGGGTAATATGAAAAATGTAATGAAAGTTTAAAGAAGATTAGAGTAATCATGATAGCGTACCTGAAGTACTGCCTTAAAGAAATAACCATCCATCGTGCATGGAAATTGGAAAGAATATATATGTTTGTTGATTTGATGTGATAGATAATAACTGCAAGGTAATGTATAGTGGGTGGTGAGTGCAAATGATGGGATGAGTAGTACAAATATGAGTTGGTGATTTAATGGCTCGAGTATTTGAAATGCGAGCAGGTAGAAAAAGAATTATGTCGTAAGTACTTATTGTGATATGATGGATATTACATGGGAATATGGGGAAATGAATGTGTATGAACTAGCAGTAAATATGGTGCCAACTAATTTGAATTTTATTTTTGGCCCCCAAACGATGCTACAAGTACCTGTAGTGTCAGGGCCCGTTCTAGACGTTGATAGGATTAAGCTACATGTCCCTACGACATCAAGAACCTTTGTGAATATTGAGAAATAGGTCCCTCTGAAGATATTATGAACATTATTATAACGTGCAGTGTGTGCTTGTGAGAAAAAAATGAGAAATTAATCCCGATTGAGCTCAGGGGTTGAGTTGTGTAGCTCAATCTCTAGGTCACCAAAAGTGCTTGGTAGATCATGTGTCACTGAAGTATCACTCTGTGTTTCAGATTCTATATTCGGTTAACTGCGAGCATCATATTGTTGAAACAGTGAAAATGAAATCATCCTTCTGCAATGGATTCTTATGTAACTTCAGTCTATGGCCATTTACTAGAAGTGAAAATTAGACTACATCAATGGTGTGTAACTGGACTGCCCCATTAGGATAAAATTGACTAATTTCATAGGGGCCCAACCATTTGGATTGGAATTTTCCTTTGGAGTCCTTATATCGTGAATCATATAACAATGCCCAATCCCCCATAGTGAACTCCTTAGTTTTGATGTACTGATCATGCCACTTTATTCTTTGTTGTTGAACTATATTTGTCTGATGAATTGCTTCCATTCGTATCTCATCCAATCCATTTAAAGTATGCAACCTGTCCTTCTAAGCTTCTATTAAATCCATTTCTAGTTCTACTATTGTCCTTAGTATTTTATATTCAAATTCAATAGGAAGTACTACTGTCTTACCATAGACTAACTCATAAGGTGTGAATCCAGTGGTTGTTTTCCATGTTGTTTCGTAAGCCCATACTGCTTCAGGCAACCTTGCAACCCAATCTTTCCTATGCAGTTGTGTTATCTTGGTGAGAATACTTTCAATCTCCCTATTAGTGACTTCCATTTGGCCAATAGCCTGAGGGTGGTAGGGTGTTGATTTCTTGTGTCTAATTTGATATTCTTCAACCAGCTTGGTGATTAGATTAGAAGTAAATTGTGGGCCTTGATTAATGACTATTTCTCTAGGTACTCCATACCTAGTAAACATATCTTCATATAAGAACTTAGCCACATTACCATCTCTAGAAAATTGCAAGGCCTTTACTTCCACCCATTTAGTCAAGTAATCAATGAAAACAAGGATGTATTCCTTGTTGTTGGATGTAGGTGAGATCGGTCCAATGAAGTCTAAACTCGATTTTTCAAAAGGTGTCAATGTCAACTGAGGTTGTAAGGGCATATAATCACTCTTTGTTGCTCTTCCCATCCTTTGACACCTATCATAGCTTTATATGTATTAAACTGAATGTTTATGGAAAGTTGGCCAATAATAGCCAGTTGTGAGGATCTTAAAGGTTGTTATTTTTGTTGCAAAATGACCTTCACATGGCTCATCATGGCATGCCTTCATGATATCAAATATCTCATCCTCCCTAATACACCTTCTCATGATGTTATCAGGGCCAGTATAAAACAAATAACCAAATACCTAGGAGTATAAGAAACATTTGTGAACCAACTGTCTTGGAGAAAAGTGTGGTGGGATCTTCCCTATAAGCAAATAGTTGACAATTTATGCATACCAAGGTACTTGTACTTTAGATAAAATAAGTGTTCATCTGGGAATGAATCATCCACCACTCCTTTAGTTGATTGTGTTGGCAATCTTGACAGGAAATCTGCCACTACATTTTCTTTACTAGGTTTTTCTACTATGGTAATGTCAAATTCCTGTAAAAGAAGTAGCCATCTCACCAATCTACCCCCAAATACTGGCTTGTTCATCAAATACTTGATTGTTGTATGGTATGTATGGACAAAGATTGAATAGCCAGTAATATAGTGCCTAAATTTATTAATAGCATATACTACAACAAGCATCTATTTTTATGTTACAGTTGTAGACACAAAAAAATATACAAATTGATCTCATGCACCTAATCCTGATTAATAACACCAGTTCTTCCTAAATCATCTCCTTTGCTAGTCATTTAATTAAATAATCTTTATTTAATTAAATTCATCACATTTCATCTCTTAATTAAATAAATCAATTTTATTTGATTAAGTCATCTCCTATTAGTTAAATAAATCATTTTTTTTAATTAATCTTATAGTCCCTCTTTTAATTAAATAATTCATTTTATTGAAACATTGCCTTCTTCTTCAATTTAGTGAAGGCTAGGAGGCATGGTAACTCTTTACTGGTTTTACAAGATATGTCTAGAGAAGCTTCACAATTCTTTTCTTCTTTGTTTCGTGAGGACTCTCAGGAGGGTTCGGCGGAAGAGAACCAAGTTCTTTCTTGTATACCCTCTTTGGTAACCAGGGAGATGAATGAGCATCTTTTAAGTAACATCCACTAGAGGAAATTGAGGCTATTGTTTTCCAAATGAAGAAAGGGAAGGTCCCGGGTCCTGATGGTTTCCCGGTTGAATTTTATACAAAATTTTGGGATATCATTAAGTTGGACCTGTTGGAGGTGGTTTGTGAGTCTCTAAGAAACAAGTAGATGTTGCAGGCTTTAAACTCTACATTCCTTGCTCTCATTCCAAAATGTGAAGGGGTGGATCTTCTGAGTCAATTTTGTCCCATTTCTCTTTGTAATGTGGTGTATAAAATTATTTCCAAGTTGATTGCTAAGAGGCTAAAGCAATGGCTTGGGAGGCTTATCTCTGAAGAACAAAGTGGTTTTGTGGAGAATCGACAAATCCTAGATGGGGTGGTCATTTCTTCTGAGACCATTCACTCTATGGCATCCTCGAAAGAAAAGGCTATGTTCATCAAGCTTGATATGGCAAAGGCTTATAATAGAGTGAGGTGGTCCTTTCTAAGAAAAAATCTTTGTGCTTTTGGTTTTGCTGAGGAGTGGATCCAGTGGGTTATGTGTTGTGTTACCTCCACTTCATTCTCAATTCTGATTAATGGTGAGCCCTCCTCTCTTTTTAGTGCTTCTAGGGGCCTTCGTCAAGGGGATCCTCTTTCTCCTTATTTATTTATTCTCCTTGCGGAAGGTCTGGGTAGACTGGTGAAATGTAATGTGGAGTTGGGTTTTATCTAGGGATGGAGGTGGGGAAATGGTTTGCCTCCTCAGTCTCACCTGCAGTTTGTGGATGATACAACTTTAATGGGTCTGGCCAAGATCAAAGAAGCTTCGAATTTGCGCAAGGTCTTGGATATCTACCTTGATGCTTCTGGTCAAAGGATTAATGAAGACAAATCCTCCATTTTCTTCTTTAATACTCTAGGGCTTATTCAACAAAGGATTTCTCATATCATGAGGTTCTAGATTGGTTCCATCCCTTTCACCTACCTTGGTATTTCTATCTCTGCTGGAAGACTTCCTAGGGAATCTTGGCAGATTATTTTGGACAAGTTTCATGTGAAGGCTAATCATTGGACTCATTGATGGTTATCTTTTGCTAGTCATGTTCAACCGCTTAAGTCTGTGGTGCAGGCTCTTCCTATATATAGATGCATGTTATAGGTGGCTCCAATTGGGTTTGTAAAGGATTTGGATTCACTAGCTAGGAAATTCTTATGGGCAGGTAATTTGTCCTCATCCAAGTGGAGCTCGATTAAGTGGGAGGTTGTGTGTAGCCCGAGGCAGTTTGGGGGACTCGGATTGCGGTAGGCGACTTGGTTTGGGTTGGTGTTGGACGATAAGCTTTACTGGAGGTGTTGTATGGAATAGGATCATATTTGGGCCAGGATTTTATCTCACAAGTATCTTCCTGGGGTCCAGACGAAGGAGCTCCCTAGGTATCCTTTGGTGGGGAAAGGTTTAGTGATTTAGGAAACGTTGAAGAAAGGGGCTAAGCTGGTCAAGGAAGGCTTGTTCTGGATATGTAATAGGGGGGTTGAGGCTCTCTTTTGGTCTGATTCTTGGGATGGTTTTACCCCCATTCTTCGTCAGTTTCCTAATTTGGTGAATCTGTCTCATCGCTTTTTGGAGGCTGGTCTATCAAGGGCGAGTGATTTTAAGATTTTTTCGTCCATGTGGATAAGTGGAGGTGGTTAGGTGGAAAGATCCACACAATTGGCCTATTCATGGGTTGGAGGAGGATTGTGTTGTGCTCCATAATATTTTGGCTGATAAACAATGCAGTTCCCTTAGGGATAAAGATATTCTGGCTTGGAGCCCGAATCCTAAGGGTACGTTCACTGTGACTAGTGGTTATCAAGAGTTGTTGTCTCGTAAGTTTGGGGGGGTGGGGGTTCCTTAGTGGAAGCATGTGTGGAACAAGTTTTCTTGGCCAAAGTGTAATTGTTTTGTGTGGACTCTGGCTTGGAATAGATGTTTGACATGGGATAATTTGTGTAAGAGGGGATTCCAAGGTCCCTCTATGTGTGCCCTGTGTGGCTGCAGTGAGGAGGATTCCTCCCATTTGTTTTTCAGGTGTTTTTATTCTATGCAGCTCTGGCATTGGTGGTGGGGTGTTTGGAAACATCCTTGTGTTCATGCTTCTTCACTTGTTGAATTTTGGAGTAGTCTGGGAAGACCCCCCGCCCAGGCCTCCTTTCTCTAGATTGTGTGGAGTATTGGTCCTACGTTTATCCTTTAGAAAATTTGGTTGGAAAGGAATCATAGAATTTTTCGTGGGGATAGGATGATGGCTCAATAGGTTTGGCACCGAGTTGTGGGTATGATCCATGAGACAATGGAAGCCAAATGTGAAGTGGTTTTTCCGTTGGAAAGAAGTGATGATAAGATAGTGAATAGATTGGGCTTGCATGGGTTGAATTCAATCTCTGCGTGTGTTAGAAGAGGTAGGAAGGCTAAAAAGAGGGTTCAAAGGGTTGGACGATGGTTGCCTCCTCCAACGGATTTTCTGAAGATTAATATTGACGATTCCTCTAGAGGGAATCCTGGGTCAACTGGGATTGGTGAAGTTGGTAGAGATTGTTCAGGTTCGGTCATCTTCCTTTTCTCCATCCATAAGGGGCAATTTTCTAACAACCTTATGGAAGGGCTGACAATTCTTTGGGCTATTGAGCGTGCTTGTGCCTTGGGTTGGCGTAAGATTATTTGTGAATCTGATTCACAGATCATTGTTAATTTTTTGCTTGAGCAAAGGGTGGTTGAGGCTAATTGGCATATTGCATTGGTGGTTCGACAGATTTTGCAGAGGTGCTCTACATTGGAAGTGGTGTCTTTTGTCCACATTCTGAGAGAATGGAATAGGGTGGCAGATTGTTTGGCCAATTGGGCTTCAAAGCACGAGGATGATTGGAGGATTGAGGGGTGGAGACAACTATCCCCTGAATATGTTCAAGATTTAGAGAGGGTCATTGTTGATGATATGGCGGGATGAGTTGTTGGGGGTTTGTTGGATGATGGCTTGGTTTTTGATGGATGTTTTGGGGTTTTCCTTTGTGGGAGCTTATGGGGTTCACTAATTCTTATGTACAGTTAATTTCTTGATTTCAATAAAGTTTTTACCCCCTTTCTAATTAAAACATAATAATTCATTTTATTTAATTAAGCTCTAAAGTCATCTAATTTAAATTAAATAAATTTATCTTTATTTGATTTAAAACTAACATCATCCTCTTTAATTAAATAAATCAAAATTTATTTAATTAAGTCTAAAATAATTATTCCTCTCATTTTGATTTATTTAAATCCTAAAATCTAAATCAAAATTTCAAATCAACTAATCTCCTTTTAAATTAATCAAATCCTGATTAATGCTAGTCTTAATCACCAAATCCTCTAGCTTTTGCAACTTGCTCATGAAAATCATTTCAATTGATTTATTAAATCCTCAATTACTTTAAAAAAGGCATCAATGTTGGAATATTCTCCAAATTTGAAAAATCCCTCCAAAAGGGTTTGTACATCCAACAAGGCATTTAAACCTCTTATATGTCCTTTTGCCTTGAGCCAAGTGGCATTAGCTTCATTTTCTTCTCCCTCCAACATGTCACTTTCAAATTTCAAATTTGAATCTAATGGCATTTATCATTCACATTGACCAAAATGTGCTCCATCCCTCTCCAATAGCATGTTGACAAGTGGCATTTTGTTATTGGTTGATCTTTAATCCCACATTCATCCTATTCTTCAATCCTCCATCCTTCTTTGTTATAAATAGAGGCCTCCTCTATTGTATTTGATCATCCACAGTCCATGTAAGATTACCATGCTCATTTGGATCCACAATCTTAGGCATTTTCATCCACAACTTCGTGCAAATACATTATCTTGAGATTTTGAATTTGCTTCATCCATTGTTCATCCATTTTCATAGTTTTAATCAAGTTTCATAGCTAGGTTATGTCAAAATTGCATCAAGGAGCTTCAATCTTCATCAATCATCACCAAGCTTACAAGGGATTGGGAAAGGGCCATTTTCCACATCAAAATGATACCAATTCCCCCATGGGATTGAGAGTTTGCTTGCATTAGATAGGATTTGATAATTTTTTATTGTGTTCTTTATTTCCATTTCTTATTTTGTGCATGTCAAATGAATTCTATGGGGAATGTTGATTTAACTTGCATATTGATCTAATTGTATGATTGTTTCTCATGTTTGTGTAGGTCTAACATCGACCATTCACAACAGTATAGTTCAAATTTTCCCCTTGAAGATTCTTGTTGATATAATAAATTGCATACTCTTTATTGCCTTCCTTCTAACCCAAGACTGCTCTAATGGAAAAATTTGAAGCATCTATATGTATGTGAAAAGGAAGAGTTCAATTAGGACCTCTCAATACTGGTGCTTGAGTAAGAGCTTTCTTGAGTTCTTCAAATGAGTGTTAACAATTGGATGTCCATTCAAATTCAATGTCCTTACTCGGCAAAACAAATAACAGTGCAAAAATCTTACTAAAATCTTGGATAAACTGCCTGTAATAGCCTGCATGGCCAAAAAAACTCATGATATCTCTTTGTTTCTGAGGAATAGGTAAGGTAGATATTATCTCTATTTTGTGTGGATCAACCTGAATTCCTGCACTGGATATAAAGTGTCCCAATACAATTCCCTATGTCATCATCATGAAACACTTTTCATTGTTGAGTGACAGGTTGTGTTCTTTACACCTTTTCAACACCTTTTCCAAATTATTGAGACCTTCCTCATAACTTTCACCATAAGTAGTGAAGTCATCCATGTATATCTCCATGTAGTCATGTGCATAATCAAAAAATATGTTGATTACTTCTCTTTGATAGGTAGCTGGAGCAATGGATAAGCCAAAGGGAAGAACAAAGTAAGCATAAGTCCCCTAAGGACATGCGAATGTAGTCTTGTCCTGATCCTTTGGAGCAATTTTAATCTGGTTATAACCACTAAAACCATCAAGAAAATAAAACTACTTCTTCCCAGCTAGAGAATCAAATACTTGATCTATGAAGGGCAGAGGAAAGTGGTCTTTCTTGGTGGTTGTATTCAATTCCCCGTAGTCTACACAAACTCTCCATTTCCCACCTTTCTTTGGAACAATTACCAAAGGTGAGACCCATTCACTGTATGATACTAGATAGATAAAACTTGCATCAAGGAGCTTTTATAGGTTAGCTTTCAATATCTCCCTCAAGGCAAGATTCATACATCTCTGTGGTTGCTGAATGGGTCTATAGCTATAATTAATATAAATCTTGTGCATGTCTAAATCAGGGTCTATGCCTTCCATATCATGGTAATCCCATGGATATGATTCTTGGATGGATGAGAGGTCAAGACTTGGTATAATGGGTAGACATTGTTGAGGTAGTAATGAATGGAATAGCTAAGATATTTCTTCTATAAAATTGGTGGGTATAATACTTTGCAAGGGGTCTTGTAGGCATATGAGGCAGTATTGTTGCTATAGGCTCCTACCACAATCATTTAGGATTATGTGAGCAAATCAGCTCATCTTCACCCTGGTCATCCAATAAGGGGCTACGCTTTATAGTCATCAGTGTCTGCAGAGAATTGTTATCTTCCTCATCCAAATTGGGCCAAATAGTTTGCTCAAGGTCAACATAAGGCTGGGCTAGTGGATAAAGAACCAAGTTCTTAGTGACTGTCCCATTGGATATTATCATTTTTCTAGACCTACAACCTATAAATGCATCAACTATAGCTAACCAAGGTCTGCATAGGATGAGTGGGTAACCTGCAAGATTAACTTTAGGTTGTAGCACTATAAAGTTAGTAGGACATTCCCAAGAATCTAATACAATCACTAAGTCTTCAATAATTCCCTCAGGATTTACCATTGACCTATTAGCTAGTTGTAGAATAGTTTGTGTGGGCCTAAGGTTGACTAACTCTGAAGCAACTGCATTGTTTCTTTTGTCATGACATTGATTGCGGTCCCCAAGTCTATCAAATTATTCTTAATGAGGGTTCCATTGATCTTTACATCCACTACTGGACTACCGGGATCCATATACTTAGGGACAGTAATGTTCCTTAACATAATATCTGCAAGGTTTCTCAAGACATGGACTGTCTGAGGATATTTTCTTTTTCTACCTGTTTTCTTAAGACATAGATCCCTTACAATTTTGGTATAGATAGGGATGTCTTTGATAGCTTGGATAAGTGGAATCTTGATGCTCACATCATTCAATTATCCTAAAAGATCTGTTTCATCCTATGTGTGATGCTTTTGAATAGCTAGGCATTCAGGAAAAGGTGGCTTAGGACTTGAGGTAGTTTGGTGGACCCGATTTGACTTAAGTTCCAAAGGTGATTTGTCTGAAGCTTCAACTGCAAGTTCCTTATACTCCATCTTTGTAATTTGAGAGGATGAAGGTCTGGAAAGTTGTTTTCTTGATCTAAGTGGACATCACTCACCTCTACCCCATAAGTGGGGTATTGGATAGCTTTGTTGGTATAAGCCTATTGAACAAGCTTAGTGTTAGGGTTAGGTGCAAGTATTTTTGGTTGCTTAGGTGGCTAATTTGTAGAATTTGATGGAGGCATTAAAGCTTGTTATTGTGGTGGAGGAGGGAACACAGGCTATTGATAGTTCATATTTGACTGTTGTCATTGCTGGCCTTTTTTCCACTGAGGTTGTCACTGATTCTATTGGGTTGGCCACTGTGGATTATAACTGGAACCACAAAAAATTTGTTGTGGCCAAGGGTTTGGTTGCTAGTTCCAATTTGACTGAGCTTGTGGCCATTATTGAGGGTTCTACCATTGGTTTTGGTTTGCTTGCCAGGGTTGATAGTTTCATTAAGCATAATTTTTTTGATTCCCAATAGGAAAGGATGAATTAAAGCTAAGGGGGTATTTTCGCATACCTTGTCTTTGTTTCCATGGCCTCCTTTGTGCTATATAAACGAGTTGTCCATCATCTCCTTCAATTGGCTGAAAATCAGGTTTCTCAAATTTATCTTGTTGGATACTTGCCACTCTCTTTCATTTTCAATTTGCTTTCTTTGCTTGTAGCTTGGACAATATTCAATGAGCATAGCCTTAGCTTCCTCCTACTTCTTCTTAATGTGGAGATTATCCAACTGAGTTTCCAAATGGTTGATAATATCCTCTTTCATGTTGGATAACACATTGCTTAGCTCTATTTTTGAAACCCCTGTAGATGATTTACCTATTGTGGGTTTCCTATCTCCTCTTGGCCTTTTATTAAAGGTCCTAAAATAATTCCTGTAGACCCTACAAATTTCTTGAAATGATATTTTTGAAATATCTCCTTACCCAATGAGGCTCAAGGCATCCATGCACTCATCATTAACTCCCCTCAAAAAGACTAACTTGAGGTACTCTTCTGACAACTTGTTTTGTGGGTTTTTCTTTAGAGCAAACTGAAATATCTCCACATAATCTTCTAAGGGATCATCATCCTTTTGTGACATTATGAAAATGTCATCTTTCCTCCTATCAGGGCCCCTACAATTGTCCTGATACTTTTCTAAGAACAATGTCTTCATGGTGTCCCAAAAAATAACAACATACCTACCTAATAACATGAACCACCTTAGGGCTACATCCTTAAGAGTTGCAGGGAAGAGTTTGAGCCTGTGAGCATCAATGGTATAATCATAACTTCAACACAGGACATCAAACTCGAAGAGAAATGTATCCGGGTCTTTAGTCATTAAAAGACCGGTAAGTTCGAAGGAGGAATATTCTTCAACACTGTAGCCCTTTCTTGGTTAGTGATAGGGAACTCAAATGTTGCACGTTTAGGATCATCATCCATTGCATCCCCCATGGTATGGTATGTTCCTTTTGTATGTGTGCTAGATGTTGGTGATAAGGAAATTTCTTCTTCAGTATTACCTTCACTCCGAGTACTAGATTCACCAACTTTTGATATAGCTTCTTGACATGTAGAGGGAAGGAATCTACCCAAGGGATCTCTCTGCCTCTGCATACATGTAGTATGGCTTATAAGGTAGTAGTCCTGCACAATGTTAGTGTATCTTTGGTGTTGGAAAAAGATTAAGGCTAACAATCCTAATGCTGGAAACAAAAGCTAACTATGAAAGCTATGAAAACAAGTTTATGAAGATAGCACCATCCCCAACAACGACGCCAAAAATGTAGAGTCAAATCTAATGTATTGTAAACTTAGTAGAAGCTACACAATTCAAAGGTTTAACTAACTATACAGTCCACTCAATATTGCTCAAAACTACATTAAATTTTCAACCCAAGGTTTGTAAGCTTGTGATGGTGCAACATTATATATTCCTTCAAGGACTCAAACTACTTAAGCTACCCTACTCAAGTTATTCTACTTGCTAGAAACTCACAAAATTACAAAATAGTAAAACACATAACCAGAACTAGTGGCTATGAGTACCTACAGTTTAGACTGTAACTAAACTATTACTACTGAAATGATGTTGTAATAACTGAAAACTAATAAAAAATAATAACTCAACTAAATTAACCTCTGGAGTACTACTGGTTAACCATTACATACATATTTAGAAGCATTCATTAACAATAAGCAAGATATGAGATTCTAATTAACTTGAATATGATTCATGAAATAATGATAAACTAATTAAAACTATTAAACAAAAATAAATAACTGGAAAATGTAGTGAGGAAAAATACCTTGAGTGGCCTGCTCAAGTGACTGTTCTCACTTTAACTAAACCCAAATCTAGCTAAAAAATTTCACACATCCCATGAAATTAACTCCATTCATTGCATATAATAAAAGGTTACAAAAAATATTTCCATAGATTGTACTCAATCATTTTGAATATTCCTCAAGTTCGGAAACTAAAAGTAACTAATAACATAAAATTGAAAAACCAACTAACTATCCTACGGAGTCAACCAACAACTATATACAAGCTTGAGGGAATCTTATTCAAAATAACAACTTAACCAAAATCATTAACTCCACTCGCAGAAATTTAGAGCGTAGAGTTAAGACTGATTTATTTAACCTATAGCTGAAAAGGAAAAGGGATCCGAATATGACTAAAACTCTATTAAAATAGAATTGCATGTAAACATACAACCATTTGTCAAAATCCCATAAATGAAGGAGACCTCTTCTTCAACATTTATTAACTGGTTATAATAACGTAGTTTCAACCTTCATCAAGTTCCTTTAATCAATAACCATCATGCTCAACTTAACCTGGAGCTTCCCCTGTTTTGGTGTCTAGCATTTCTTTTGCTATGGGTTCATCCCACAACTATTGCATTCCACGGTTCCTTTGTAGCTACAAACAAGTTAAGTTTTTAAAGTATGTACACAAGGATAACTATCATAATCAAAACACAGCATTCCATCAACATTCCATACATATCTTCATATAAATCATACAATACTTTAATATATTATAACCATAATTTCATCATTATATTTAAGGTTCAAGTCTACATAATATATATGAAAGGATAGTATAAAGTAGGAGCATTGTCTAGAAAGTTTATCTAAAAGTATCTCAAAATATGTATAAAAAATAGCATAAAATAAGCTATTATCTGGATCTATCAGTGGGCCTGATCTTGCTCAACAGTCCTCTGATCTCGCTTCTGATGGAATTGGTCTCTCTCATGCATAATAAATTGAACTCTCTGATCGGGAACAACTGTCACCTGCTGATGTGGTGGCCCCTAAGGTGGACCTTGTGGTAGAACTGGTGGTGGTCATTGTGTGGGAACCTGTCTAAGAACCTGTGCCTCCACCTCAGCTCTCTTCCTCTACTAGTGCTACCTACCAGACTCACCTCTACATCTCCTCCCACCTATCACTTAGCCATCTGGATCAGTAAAATTGAAGGGTCTATGTCCTGTAAACCATGTGTCATAAGCCATAGTGGTCCATGGATCATTTGTGCCCCTTGCGTATACCCATGGAAGTGGAACCAAATGATCAAAAATATCGATCGTTGTTTGTGAAACCACTGTGGTCCCCACTCTATAATCTCTCTAAAATTTTGAGAAAATATGGCCATGTACTTGTCAGTTGGAACATCCTATTGCTCCCCAAACTATCTTGCCACCCTATCTGGCAGGTATCTCTCTATGATGTGAGATGTATGACCCAATAGCCATTGAGTTTTTTAGTAGTATAGGAGATGTCTATCATCATCATCCCAAGCCTCAATATATAGCTAAGGCCTCCAAGTGAACTCAATCATATTGCAGATGACCCACCTCCAATAAGCCAACTCACCTATGTGGTAATGAGTGGTCATGCCATCAAATCTATACACTATAGGATCTCTTGCATCTTGATCTATGTTTGCCACCATTGGTCAGAGCACGAAAATATGCTCCCATGCCCAAATATGAAGGAGCGTGACACCTGTAGATAAGATAGCTCATCCCCAATATACAAATTGGTGCATGTCATGATATAAATGAGTTAATGCACATGTACCCCAAGCATAGATGCAAGCCTCCTCCATGATCCTCTCTAGTATAATCCCCCATCCAAGGTTGAATAATCTAGATCGTCTATATGGAAAGTTAATAGTCCCATAATCAGTTTTGCAATGACAAGGGTTGCATCATCGACCACACCAATGTAACGTCGAAGGTCAAGCTGTCCACCCTCAAGATCTATCTCATCCACCATCAAAACTCAAAACAAAGATTTTGTGCCATGATAAACATCATACACAACATGCTCTCCATGTATCAAAACCCTCAGGATCCACCAAACATCCTCGAGGATAATAGGCACTTCGCCTATGGGTAGTTGGAAGGATGAAGTATCTAAATGCCAGTGCTCTACCAAAGCGGTCATGAGAGAGATGAGTTTGAATATCTGACATGTATGCTATGTCAGAAAATCCAGTCGTGCCTAAGAAAGTAACATTGATCTCTTTGAAGGTAGTAAGATGCTCCAAGACCCTTGGTCTTTGCTCCCGAATATGAGAATGCCTAGGGTAGCTTGCACGCATATCACACGTCAATTTTCTAATTTTTTTTGCAAAAACCTAAGTCAAACTATCTAAAAAGTAAAAGCAAGTCTGTTTTGCAAAAGCAACTCACTGTCAAAACAAAAGCATCGCCATTTTGTAATGGTGTCATTGTATTGCAAAAGCGTGCTTTTGTAAAACAAAACAAAATGTAGTAAAGGTTTTAACTTAATTATATTAATTAAGTTACCTTTATTCCACTCTTAAGATTTCACTTTAGATGCATATTGTGACATTTAATAATTATATTAATTATTAAATGTCTACCTATTAGGGTTACTTTTAGGTTTTGTATAATCTCCTTTTATAAGGATTGATCATTGTATTTTTACCTCTCTCTGATTAATACATTTTCAGCTTTCAGAGCACCCTTGCTTTTTTGTCCAAATCTTTTCCTTTCTGTGACAGGTTATTTGCATGCAGGTGATCTTCGGGGTCTGTGAAGTTGGCTTTCTCAACTTCTACATGGTATCAGAGCTCTAGACCTGCTGCTTCTTGTTCGTGTTTTGAAGGATCTTTTTGGAGCTTCAAGGGTTTGGGGTTTTCCTTTTTTTATCCAAAGAGGTGGGCATTTTCAGTGCATCCAGGGTCAAATCAAATCTCTCTATTGAATCCAGAGCTGCCGGAATAGTCAAGATAGACCTTTGTTTCGTCAAATTTGGCTTCCGTTTGTCAGATCTGTGAGGGTTTGAAGAAAGGGATTTTTTGTCAGATCCAGGGGGTGCTCAATTTTTCGAAGCATTTTGAGCCCAAACAGACCTCACCGTTGCATTCGGAGCAGCCAAAAACCTAAAGATCGGCTGTAAACTTGCCTATATTTGGTTCAGTTGATTTTTGAGGCAAATTTTTTTTACTTGTACTGCCCTTGTACCATCCGTGCACGCAGTCCGAGGTAAAAACGATTCGTTAAAAAAAAATATTTATTTTTCTGCAAAAAAAAATGTGCAATTTTTTATTGTAATATTTAAAAAAAAAAAGCTTTTGAAAAAGCTTTGTTCAAAAGTTTTTTTGTTTTTTTTTAAATTGTTTTTTAAAACAAAAATAAAACTAGGCAAGTATGCCAGGTACGCCTGTGTAGGGTACTGCGCAGGTCCGTACCTATGTACCTTCCATGGCCACTTTTTTAATGATTTTTTTTAATAAAAAAATCAATGTTTTTTATATATATATTTTTTTAACAAAAAAAAATATACTTTGTAAAGTTTTTTATTTTTATTTTAAAAAAAAAACTTTTTTTTAATAAGCCCACTTGTGCAAATCCACCGACGGCCATGTGGCTATCAAATTTAGGTCTGGATTTTTGTTGCGACAGCCGTATGACCGTCAAATTTAATTTAGGACTGGTGCTTTAACTTGGGCATATGATATCATTTTTTGGAAAACAAGATATCTTCGGAAAGCTGCTTCCGTCAACTTTCTAGTGGTGTGGGTCTCATCACTTCATTTGTCTGTTGGTGCATTCTATAGCTAGTTGAAGTCAAAGGAGCTGTTTTCTGTCCTTTGTGGGCATTCTGAACATCATTTGTAAGCAATCTTATATATAAACGCACTGAGATAAAGTGTCACTATTGTACATGTATTTTGGGGATTTTTCACATAAGGTTGTGCCATATTTTGTATTTGCACTATATTATAAAGTGCCATGGGGGGGTTGTGTAGTGCCTTTATTTTTGCCATCACACCTTTGTCCGGTGAGTGTCCCTCCACGACAACAGTGAATCAATATGATTCCAGCCTCATGCATGTGTGCTTTGTTTTGCACACCACTTTTTCATTTGCAGGTGCTTTCTTGTGCACTTTTAGATGTTGTTTCTTCTCCTCCATGCACTACAGGGTGTTACACAACATTTCAGTGGATCTGTCAGGCTCTCCCAGTCAGCATTATGGGGGAGTATTATACTATTCATGCTAATGCTTCCTTGGTTTCGCCTTGGAAGGAATCTTCCATTCTTATTTGATCGGTGTTTTTAGACTATTGGTACTTGTGCCATATGTATCTTCGTTCCAGGTGTTTGCCTTTGTTTGCCATTTGATTCGAGTAGTGTCGTTGGGGGAACTCATGCAGATTGTTGTCTTCTTGATCCTAATCATCTTATCTTCAGAGGAGGTTCTTCAGCACCATAGCAGTCATCTTTTGATAGTTGTTTGTAGCTTCTTCTGCTTCAGTGATGTTCTTCATGTCTTTCATCTCTTTTTGGAGTAGAGTTTTTCCCATGAGGTTTTCTCTATTTCTCCACTTTACAGAGATTTGGTTGTATTTGGGTACCTCATCAGGCCTAGTTGTCGGGACCCTTGTTTGCTTTCATGCATTGTAGTTACCTTTGCTTTTTTGCACATGTTTGTAGTTGCACTTTTGCTCATCTTAAGGGGGGGTGTTAGAGTAAAGGTTTTAACTTAATTATATTAATTAAGTTACATTTATTCCACTCTTAAGATTTCACTTTAGATGCATATTGTGACATTTAATAATTATATTAATTATTAAATGTCTACCTATTAGGGTTCCTTTTAGGTTTTGCATAATCTCCTTTTATAAGGATTGATCATTGTATTTTTACCTCTCTCTCTGATTAATACATTTTCAGCTTTCAGAGCACCCTTGCTTTTTTGTCTCAAATCTTTTCCTTTCTGTGACAAGTTATTTGCATGCAGGTGATCTTCGAGGTCTATGAAGTTGGCTTTCTCAACTTCTACAAGCATCACTATTTAAGCAAAATGCGTTTGACCTAAAAATGCAAAAGTGTTGCCCAAATTACAAAGGCATTGCTATAATCCTAAACCCAATAGCCTATGTAGAGCTCCAATGCCTTTTATGATGGCGTTGCTCTGTTTTGTAAAGGCATGTCGTTGGGTTGCAAAAGCGTCGCACCAAACTGCAATGCCTTTCTTGGTCCTAGTTTTAGCCTAGCTTTAGCTATCTCAAAATATGCAAAAATAAAGTTTATCAAAGTACATATCTTGAGTCAGCTGGTCTCTGGAACTCACGAACTCTATCAGCATGATGCAAGGCTCAAATAATATGTGCCATAGTGTCAGCTACTCTACATGATTTAGAAGTAGGATCTCTCAAAAGCTCTCTGAATTCTCAATGTAAAGTATGCAAATGAGCTTGAAATTACCCCAAATGAGCATATATTCCTAGCTAAACCTAGGGTTTTTACCTTGTAACTCATTTTTCTAGCCTTGGCTATGCACCCAAGTCAGTATCTGACCTTCCTAGGACTTATTTTTTATCCTCTATTTAGTAGACCTATTCTCGTCATCATGTCGTGATCTCAACCTGAAAAATAATTTTTCTAACCCATCTCTCAGGGGGACAACACACCAACATTCCTTCGTCTACTAGGGCATAGTAGGGCATTAGGAAAAATCAGAAAATTTTCAAATTTGTCTTGAGCTACATTAGTTCTTTGAAACAATGCAACGTTACCTCGCTTCAAAGAGGGGAAAAATGTAGACACCTGAAAATATCCTGACTATATCACACATCTTGATTTCATCTACTAAAACCATTTTCTCTCATTATCACCTATTTCCTCTATTTCATTAAATAATGTCCAATTATTTAGTTAAATACACTTTATTCTCCTATTAATTGAATAATTAAAGTTATTTGATTAATTCATCATTTTCTCCTCTTTTGATTAAATAATTCCTAATTATTTAATTAAAGATTTTAATTTTTCCAACTTGCATAATTAAATGTTTTTCATAATTATTTAATTAACTAATTGTTCTTCCAATCCTCCAACTTGTACAAAGAATATTCCCTTTTCAAAATCAAATTCTTCTCTCCAACTTGAAATATCTCCAACTTAATTCCATGAATTAAGAGATATTATTGATTCTCTCATGAATTATGAGCCATTAATCTAATTTTGATCCACACTCACCTCCTTAATCTTCTTACATCCATTGATTATCATTTTCAATCTCAACCATTAATTAGAATTCCTAAAATCTATAAATATAAACCCTTTAACATCAAATCATTCACAATCCTTCTAAGCATCCTTACTCTCTAGAATTATATACTCATTTCTTGAGCAATTCTAGAGATTATCTTGTGAATCAACATCTTCAAGAAAGATTTTACAACACAAATAATGCATAAAACTGAGAAATCCATATCCACACCATAATTATGATTCAATCCACAATGGGATTGAGAGGCTTGCACATTAGTTAGAGTCAATTGCTTTAAATGCTATCTTTATTGCTTTTAGTTGAGTCTTTTAGTGTTGTTAATCGAATTTCATTGAGTATTCCTTCTAATTTGATCATTTATCTTGGTAATTGCTTTAATTCAGTTCTTATTTGATCAATTCAACTAACCATATGACAATAAGTACACGTGATTGTTGAATATATTAGCTAGAAGATTGAATTGATTGAAGAGTGATCTCAAAGTGAGTAGAAGTTAACTAATGAGGTGGAAAGTGCATGGATAATTAATAAATAATTAAATAAATAAATTATTTAATTCATGTGCAAAGGGACGAATAAACAAAATAATAATTTTACTTATTTTTAGAAAAAGATAATATTTTGGAAGAATAATTAGTTTCATTAAATAATTATAAATAATTATTCAATTATTAGGATTTAGGAAAGAGAGGAGAAAGGGTTGGCTAATGAATGGCCTAGGTTCTGTTGGCTAGAGTGCTCTAGCTACTCTTTGAAGAAGGGGGTGAAAGATCGATTTGTAAGATGGTTCCCCCCAGACCCTAGGTGGATAAAAACAAATTTTGATGGAGCTGCCAAAGGCAACCCAAGGAAGACTAGTGGTGGGGGAATATTCATAGATACAGAGCCTTTGGGTTACTACGCTTTGGATTTTGGATTAGACACCAACATGGTTGAAGCTAGAGCGCTTTGGAAAGGCCTCTTGATTGCTAAGAGGCATTCTTGGGTTAAACTATGGGTCGAAGGCGACTCGGAGATAGGGGAGAGGAGCCCATAGTGGAGCACCCTAACTTCACGTTTCTCAAATTCCTACTTGAAAATTTCAAATCAATCTGAATTTTGTACAGTAGTTTATTTGGCAACTCACCTAATTAAAAAAATTAATTTTAGGGTCACATCATCAAATATGATGCCACATCAGCATGCTTTTTGTTGAGGTATCCAAAAAGGCTAAAAAAAATAGGTGAGACCAATAGTGGTGCACTAAGTCATGTTTTATTGGTGTGTCGATGTGGCATCACATGATTTGTCTTGTCAGTTTGTGTACTTTATAGATAAAAAGTGTTTTGCAATTGAATATTAAAGTGCTCCACTATGGAGCCCACTGAGGACTTCTATCCCCACTATTGAAACCTGCCCCACTATAGGCCCCTCTCCCCTAGTGATTGACATGCGGAACAAGGGCTCTTCTAATAATTAGACGCTGGATCAGATTGTGGCGGAAATAACGAATTTGGTGGGTTGGTTCAACAGCTTCAAGGCCTCTCACATAAAGAGAATTGGGAACCAAGCTGCCGACTGGGCTACCAACCAAGGAATTGACGTCGAAAGTAGGAATGCCTCAAAAATTGAAGACCTAAAGGAGAACTACCCTTATGAACTGATAAGTCTAATTCAACATGACATCAAGGAACACACACTCCCCATCCCTCCCCCCCGATAATGGGCGAATTCAGTAAACTAACATGGGGTGGTTTTCTTGATTCGAGTTGGTATGGGGTTGTGCTCTGTGCGGTGTTTTGGGTGGTGGTGGTTGTAGTAATGGGTTTGGGGTGGCTCTTAGTGGGGTCGTTGTCAGGCATATGGTGCAACGCTATCATTGTCCTTGGCTCCTTTGATTTCCTTTGTTGCAGCTGGTTGATGGTTGCTGATGCTTACCATAGTCTCTGTCTTGGTTTTTTCCAAGACGTGTTGCTGGGCCGAGGGTTCTCGTGTTGTCCGCTCTGGCTGTTTTCCCTTGCTCCTGTGTCGTGGTGGCTGTTTCTGTAGATTGGTCGGCTTGCCAGTATTTAGTGTTTATTTTTTGGTTTTCTTAAGGCAGACTTGAGGGCTATGCCCTGTTATTGGATGGTCCCTGGTCCCTTACCAGGGTTTATACAACCCAAAAAAAAAATTTAGGAAAGAATAATTGAAGATAAATTAGAAAAAGAATTGATGAGACATGATGATGAAAATTGATGATGTTAGGAAGAAATGAGTTAGTCAAATTTAGGTGTCTATAGATAGTTTGTCACTCTATATCTCTATGTTAGTTTACTAGACTTGTAGACCATATATCTCTCAATAAGATAGATTAACAATGGATTAAATGATGGAACATCAAATGTATAAACTAGTCAATTCCTATACATAAAACCTCCATGAATCCATACTTCATCACTAAACTAGAGAACAATATACACACATCTCTAAATTTTACTAACTAATGCAAGCTTACAAAGTTACAATAGAGATTTATATTGCTTAGTGTATGTAAACTAGCAAATCATAATTAACAAATAATTTACTAAGACTATGTGTTGATGATTTATCATTTAATTTTTAAAAATTAGATTAGTAGCAAATAGTAGACTATTACTTAATCTTCTAGAAAAAATCATACAAGAACTAACTAAAGCAATGACAAAGTAGTTCATTATTTTAGATTGTCCTAATCGGGTTGGTTGTCTTGTAGAGCTTAGACCTTGAAATTCCTTCCTACCCTCAATAATATAGTTCATTTTATTATTCAATTCAATTCCAATAAACCACATAGTAGGTTAGAAAGATTTACAACATTGCTTAAATTCCAACTAATTAAGTCCTAGTATAAATGCAACAAGTATGTATCTAGGAACTTATTATATTCCTTAAAATATTCAATTGAAAGTTGAGGCAAATTACATTATAAAAATAGAAGTGTGTCTTTCATTGATTTAGCAAATGAAAATGTAGTGCCGTCATAATAGTTGAGCTCAAAATAATAATGTGCAGGTGAACTTCTACATCTAATTACAATGACATTTACAAAAACACTATCTCATTATTTGTACTAGATACTCAAGACTTCCTTAAAATCCAACAAACACAAACTTAAAACAAACCTAAAAAATATTAACTAATGAAAAATAAAATTTCTTAAATTTGACACTATGCTTATACATTTTCATACTTAAACCTTCATCAATAACTATACATAATTTTTTTTTTTTAAAGAGTTATATAACAAACTTTACCCTTCGCTCTTACCTAACCTACAAACTAAATCACCATTTTAACCCAACATATTTCTCCCTCATAAATTTACCTTAAACAAAAATCACCCACTCCAATCTTTTTGCAAAATTTCTACCTAATAAAAGATCTTCATAAAAACAATGTTTACCTAGAAAAGCTTACGATCCCCTTATCCATACGTAGATAATTTAATATTCTCCCCCTTTACACATTAGAGTAATATGCTTATATTAGCAATATGTTTATTTAATTAGATAAGGGGACAGGGTACTTCAATATTTATTTGTTCTAACATAGTTTCTCATGCTTGTCATTTATATCTCCCTCCACATAGTAGAAATTAGTCAATTTCAAATGCTCCAAATATTAATATAGGATGCTAAAAAAAGATTCTCCAACATGGATAATGATTATGTATGACCATTGTTTGGTTCTCAATCAACATCCAAATACTATGCTCTTACATATTTTAATTTATTATTTACTCACATTTATGTATTTATGTTGGATTGTCCCTACTATCCTTTCCTTTTTCCACCTCTTAAGTCTCTTCTACCTTTATTTTTTCAACGTAGCTATGCAAAATCATTAGCAATTTAGTGCCAAAATACTAATATTGTATTGTTGTCGTTACATGGGATGCTTATTTAGATTGCAATAGAAAAGTATATTTAATTGTCCTCATAATAAAATAATATTGTTGTTCAACAAACACTTGACTGTCGCTTATGAGGACAATTTTATATTTGATTATAATACTACATAATGTATGCTTGCTTGTTGGGCCCACATAGCATATGTGAATTAGATGGCAACTTAATTAATTGATCAAGTTTGACCATTGGTCAATTATATTAAAGCTCCCCTTTTACATTTGGCTTAATTTTTTTCCAACATGGGTGTGGAAGAAAAAGTTTTAATATTTTTCCAAAGACACATAAATAAAGATGTTGAGTGTTGATAAAGGGTCCACCATCAAAATTGTTAAAAATAAATCAATTTATTTTTTCCTTTATTGATTTTTTTATATTAATTAAAAAGATAATAGTATAGCATTTATTAAAAAAGGTGGGTAGTAAAAAAATATACATTCAAAGTTTAAATGAGATCAAATTTAAATTAAAGATAAGTTTAAAGGGTCAAGTTTGGGGATAACATAAAAAGACTAAACAATTAATGCAATACTAGTAGGACAAGGTCTTTATCATCAAGTTTCCCTCAAACATCATCAAGGATAGGATTATCATCAATCAATTCCCAACTAGTGAGCACACCTTCTTCCTTAGAAATGTCTTCCAAAGATTGTTGAGCACAAATTGGAGAAATTACCAACTCTAGTTGAGGAATCTTCCCTAAGTCTAAGCAATAAGGAGCACCATGCCAATGAGAGGTGAAAGGTGATCATGAAGGCTAGGATCAACCATGCACATCATTATCTTTGTTGCTCAAGGGTTGATATCCATGGGACTATGAACCATTGTCTCTTATAGCAGATCAGTTGCAACCTCATTAGCATCCTTAAGGAGAAGAAGAGCAAGGAGGTGAAAATGTAGAAGTAATGCAAGGGGTATTACCCTAGTAGTTGCAAATCTCCTCCAAATGGGTTACCTCAAGTTCCACTTTGCTAGCTTGCACATAAACATGCATAGCACATTAGAGAAAATCATAGCTTTAGTGTATAGAGAGAAATGGATATTAGCTAAACATCTTGAAAAGTTAAGTGTATTTATGTCTTTGCCAATAGTGAAGAGAATTTAAACTCTAAAAACATGTCAAATATGGGTATACTTGAAAAGGAGACAAGGCTAATCCCCTAATAAAACCTTATGCCATGAAAAAGGAGTAGGTCTATATTGGTTAAAAATTTATGAATCCAATTCCAAGCTTCTTGAGCTCTAGTTTAGAACCAACAAAGATGCTTGAGAGTCTCCAATTTTCCACAAAAAGGACAATGGGGATTAGGAACTCCCAAGTACATTAAACAAGCACCAAGCAAAAGACCTTCCAAAGAATATACCAAGAGAAATGATCCAATTTAGGCTCAAGAATAGTTGATCAAATAGCTTGAAATTTATGATGCCAAGTACCAAGAGAAGACTAAAGTTATCAATGATGATTCAACTTAATAAACATAGGAAATGAGGAGAAAGCCACAAATATCCTTTACAATGCTTATAACTACAAAATGGTGCATTTAGGGTATCATCTTCAATCCTTCCACCAAGGCTTGAAATATTTGACCTCAAATTTGTGAATCATTTAGGGAGGAATATCGATAACAGCGTAAAAATTCTCCTACTCTTGATCAGAAAACTTATATGAATTTCTAGCCTAGGAAGAAATTTATTCGCGACTCTATGAATGAGTCTAGTAGAATTCTAATGATTTTTTTTTTTAATTTGAAGGTGTGGATCCATGGAATTTTGGCTATAGAGTGTTCTTAATGAGAAAGAATAAGAGACCACCAAATAGAGTGTTGTTCAATTGAAAGGTCATTGTAGAAATCATGTCCCACCTAGAAAATCCAAGGCTTAATAGCCTCCAAGACTTTCCAAATTCTTTAAATGATAAAAGTGTCTTGAATTTGAGTTGGCTCCCTCATGATGAGGAGAGTACTAAGGTCTATCCCTTTTCAAGTTATCCATTTGGAAGACACACCTAAACTAATACAATGCCTAATGAGAATCTTCCAAGCTTAATTTCCCCCGAGAGCCTTAAGAGTCCATTTAGCGCATAGTCTACTATCTTGCTAACAGATTGAAAGAAATCCTAAGCCACCAACATCATGGAGAAGATAATCATTGGAGGCTCAAAAAAAGTCTCTAACCAAGTTTTCAATCTTTAAATAAAACGATTTTGAAGGCACCTAACTATAGTGTCATAAATTACATACCCTTGCAATTCCACACTACACAATATCCCCCTCTTTTAGCTCGTGATATAAATTTTTCTTAATATTGTAGTGTTAACACTAAAATATCATTCATCTATCATTTTTATAATAATTTTAGATTTTTAGTCCATTTTTCTTGGATGGGAGCACTACACATGAACGTCCACAAAACATGCTAGCATCCCATAAAAAATTGATTCTAATGGTTGTTGGAGAATTACCTTCTTGTAAATATTTTGGAGTTAATACCTTTGTGCAGAGAAGGGGGATTCACTACTCATGAGTTCTCTTCATTCAGACAGCCTCACAGAGTGAACTGCCCTAAACTACCTCAAGGAACAATGCGAAAGTTCTAGAATCAGAAAGAGTGGGTCACGAAGATTCTCTAGACAAACTGACGAGCCATCGTCCAAAGGACGTCAGTGTGGAATAAGGATGATATCACGGTGCACTAGCGTCTCGTATGAACTAGAGAACGAGAATATCTCAAAAAATAGCAAAGCGAATACAAACAGTCTGATTACTAAGAACTTCTAGAATATGTGAAGATAACAGAATACAATAAAACTACAATAAAGTGAAGTATAGATGATAAAGGTAGAGAGAAGAAAGAAATAAGATTCTCACAATAATCCAAGTAATGAAGCCTCCAGCTAGTAGATATCTTCAATACTTGTGTTTGTAAGATCTGGAGAAAGTGTTGGGGCTGTATAGGGGTTTTCCTCAATCAAACCCTCATTTTGGTGTTCCCACCTCCATGGACAACCAAATAGAAAGAGAGAGTGTAACTGAAATGGACAAAGCACGTGATGAAAGAAAAACTCGCTTCAGGAGTAGAACCCGCACCACCAAGTATGAGTGATAAAAGAAAACCCCGCTCGAGGAGGAGAACTTGTATCACAAAATGTAGGTGATAAAGCAATCCTTGCTCGAGGAGGAGAACTCATATCGTGGAATGTGCGTGATAAAAGCAATCCCTGCTCAAGGAAGAGAACCTGTATCACGAAGTATGGATGCAATAAATAGGGGATATGGAATCCCAAGATGCTCACAAGCATGAAGGCAAGGGAGATGAAGCTGCAAGGCTTAAGGAAGCCAAAGAGGGAGACAAGGATAGCTGCAAGAGCCAAGAGTGTTGCAAAGGGTGTTGTAAGGATGTGAGAGTTCAAGGTAGAACCCAAGGAGCCAGAGCTGGAGAGAAGTTAGAGTGAAGCTAGAAGATGGAATGAAGCTAGAAGCATAAGTGAATTGAAAAGATAACTTTTAAAGGGAGAAGAGTAGCAAAAAGAAGCTTCCTGGGCGGTTACAAGGAAACCTGAGTCGTTACCACCGACAAAAAAGGGGTGACAAGTGGTAAACATGCTCAGAGGTGGTCATTTGAATGTTGAAACGTTGTAGGATGCTAGCATGGTGCGCAAATGTCTACACGACACGCTAGTGTCTAGACACATCACGCTACAAAATGACACAAACGGGAAAAGTACAAGATCGAACGCAAAGCGGACACACAAGGGTAGTTGTTGAAAAGAAAGCCTTTGAGCATCCTGAGAGGGAAAAAGGCTGATGTAGGGGCTAAAATGAGCCTACAAAAATGCTAAAGGAGAAGACACTAAAGTGGATGCAAAGATGTATGTGAAATTGCAAGGTGTGCAATTTTACAACATTACATTTTATCCCCACTTTAGCGAGAATATGAATCTACAGTAATATGCACGCTAAAGGAAATCTACTAAACATAAATAACATCATTATGCCCAAAAGGATACTGTAGAGGAAGCAAATAACTCTTCGAACCATGAAAGCATGCCCCCAAACTAAAGACCTACAAAACAAATGCATTAGACGGGAAAGACCTACACCAAACAACAATGTTAGCACACAAAAAACTAAAGGATTTGAGTCAACAAAGTGAAAGAGACCTCGATGTAGAAGTTTGTCTCAATACCATGCGTCATCCCCAAATTAAAAACAATACATATAAGAATTATAATATGTCAAAGAGAGAAAGAGCATATACTTAGGATGGAGAAGATGTAGATCTTCGATCCGGTATATACAAAAGAGAAGAGAAAGGATCAATGAGAGAGCAAGAAGGAGGAATGAAAATTCCAAGAGAGATGGCTCCATAGGTATTCTCTCCTGAGGAGGTTTGAACGAAGTGCACCAAAGGCCCCCAGACCAACAATGGACATATCCCGCAAGATGAAAGTGTCTTACAGGCCCCCAGACCTGCAAGGAGGCAACCCCCAAGATCTCTCATATGAAGGGAGCCCCATGAAGTATGTGCCTTACAGGTTCGCAAACTTGCAAGAAGGTATCCCCCAAGATCTCTCACGTGAAGGAAACCGAGAGAAAAAAGTGCCTTATAGGCCCGCAGATCTGCAAGGAGGCTTCCCCCAAGATCTCTCACATGGAGGAAACCAAGATGAAAGCGCCTTACAGGCTCACAAACCTACAAGGAGGCATCCCCCAAGATCTCTAACATGGAGGAAACCAAGATGAGAGCATTTTATAGGCCTGCAGACCTGCAAGTAGGCATCCCTCAAGATCTCTCACATGGAGGAAACCCAGATGAAAGCGCCTTACAGGATTGCAGACCTACAAGGAGGTGTCCCCCAAGATCTCTCACATGGAGGAAACCCAGATGAAAGCGCCTTACAGGATCACAGACCTACAAGGAGGTGTCCCCCAAGATCTATCACATGGAGAAAACCCAAATGAAAGTACCTTACAGGCCCGCAAACCTGCAAGAAGGCATCCCCCAAGATCTCTCACATGGAGGAAACCTAGAGAAGGAGACTTTGTAGAATCGAAAAGCGGCTTTACAAGCACACCTACAAAGTGACATGTTTACCCACAGATAAAACATGCTAGAAAACAAAGCGGCCACACAGGATATCAAGCGGACAATCATGCAGACCGTCAACAAATTGGAAGGCTTTCAAAGGGGTCCCTCGAGAACCCTTAAAAAGAAAAAGGGGTCCACTCAAGGGACACTCTATTTGAAAGTGTATAAAGAAGAGAGGGGGGTCCTTAAGAAGGATGCACATCTCCATAACAAGTTATCACTGCCCCCAACATACAAGGGAGGAGAGCCATGCAAGATACTTAGAAAATACAGGATAGAGCTAAACCTCGATATCACTTGTCATGTGAAGAAAAGGTGGGTGTATCAATCAAACGGGAGTTTGATGGCATAAAAATCACAAATTTGTTGTATTTTATCCTTCAAGGACTTGCATTCACTAGTGGAATGGCCAAGCACTTGATGGTATGCACAAAGAGAATGTTTTTCTTTATCATGCTTATGAGATTTCTTGCATGTAGGAGGAAGAGTAATCAAGCGAGCTTTTAGAAGCCGCAATAAAATATGATCTTGCTCAAATAAAGAGTGAGGAGCAGGAAGTAACCCTTTCTCTTGTGGAGAAAATATTGACTGCTCACGAGAAGAAGATACAAAGATAGAAGACAAAGAAGGATGAACCAATCTGTGAGAAAAAGGTTGAGCGGACATCATTTCAACATTCAACCGTGGTTTTTGCTTAGATTGTTCACTCAAGCAACCAAGCCCCAAATTACGCTTGCGAGGTGAAAATTCTATAGGGACCTAAATGCCTTGTTCGTTATTCCCACAACCTTTACGCCTATATCCACATTTAGAGACAAGCTTAAAACTAGGGCCATAACACGTTTGTAAATCTTGAGGAGGAGGATCTTCATAGAGAGCATTGTTCCAGCAATGGGGACCACACTCCTCTATGGGATCGCCATCATCCTTATTAATAGGACTACCAACATTAACCTCCTTAACATAAGTGTGATCATCTTCCTTAGAAGGAGGATCAACACTAAGAACATTACAATTTGCATTCACATTATCCCACAATACAGAAGAATGACCTTCTTTGATAACAGGTGTGGATGATGTTATCAAAAGGTTTGAGTGGATCGGTTCAACTTTATATTCCCCGATGAAGGGATCTATAAAGTATAGAGAACCCCAATCATCACCAAGACATGCATTTTCTTGAGAAGAGGTGGAAGGAGTAGACTTAATATTTCTTGCTTCAGAAGGATCTTCTTAAGGGACACCTATCTCGAGCATATCCTTTGTAGTAGGTACTATTGGAGTAAACATTGACTTATTGGAAGACATTGAAGGAATAAGAGTAGGCACAACTCAAGCTTGACCATCAGCTTCCATTTCACATAAGTGCATAGCATCAGGGTCAGCCCTAACTGTAACTACTCAATTATTGCAAATGAACTTAATAGATTTATGCAAGGTAGACGGAACTGCACCCATAGCATGAATCCACGGTCTACCAAGAAGAAGGTTATATGGTAGCTTTTCTGACATAACATATACAAGGGTGGGTATAGTAACGGGTCCCAACCTCAAAGGCAAGACTATCGTGCCTAGGGCTTGTCAACCAACATTATCAAACCCACGAATGTCAACAGAAGAAGAATTAAGAGAAGATGGATCAATATTAATCTTAGGCAATAGATCAATGCTACATACATTGAGTGTTGAACCAACGTCAATGAGAATATGTCTAATGCCAATATTATTAATGTTAAATATAATCATTAGAGGATCCACTTGCTTCTGTACTTCCAAAGACGAGAGCTCTTGCGGATAGAACACAATATTCAGCGAATCCACACAAATATGAGTTATCAATGCATTAGCATCCGTCAACCTAATGAAGGCAGGCAAGAGGATATTTTGCGAGGCTTCCTGAAGTATACCTTGATAAACCAGAGCAGACTGAAGAAATTCCCACAATGACATCTTAGTCGGAGTAACTTGAAGTTGCTCGACAAGATTGTAATCGCCAGGTGCTTTATTGCAGGTTTAGAAGCTTGAAGAAGGCTTGGTTGTTTATTCATTCTATTCTCATAAGTATGGGCTACTGCTCTATAAGAGGGATCCTTAGAAAGATTAGGAGTCACTATCAAATGGAACACCATTAATAGAACAAACCCTTTTAGGAGAAGGACTAGCTAGAGTCACGTAAATGACGAGTCTCTTAGGCCTTCAAGGGGCGGCAAAGACATATTACATTTATAGACTCGTCACAACTAGTGGAATAATTATTCAAATAAATATTCCCAACATTGATCTGGGGAGGATCATAGTGTGAAGGAGGTTCATCATTCACTAATGCATCATCTCTAGAAAAGAGTGCATTAGAACAAGGATGAGATTCATCATTCACCAATGTAACATCTCTAGAAGAGAGTGCATTGGAATGGAGAGGAGGTTCATCATTCACGAATGCATCATCTCCAAAAGAGAGTGTATTGGAATGAATAGAAGGTAGAGTAATGTTAAGGAAAGTATCAATTATTTCATCTTCTTGCAACAAAATATCCTCTAAAGCAAGAGGAATTTCATGAGAAGGATCAAAGATACCAAGTGACATGGGTAAAGCCAAGTCACCATCACATGCATGAAATGGAACATCATTAAAATTTTGAATATAATTAGATACTTAACTCACAAAAGAGGATATTAAATTCATTTTGGTGACAAAACTAAGAAAAACCGGAAATCCATATTTTCAGATTTTTTCGATATTTTTTAGGTTCTAGTAATTTACATTTTTAGAGGTCTTCGGAGTAGAATTTGGGGTTGAAACCTGCATCAATCCCTAAAATTTGGCTATCGAAGGCACAATATTTTAGTGACTGAATTAGTCCTCTTGAAGATCTTTCCAACGATGTAAACGGTTCTAAATTTTGAACACCGAGTCAAAAGTTATGACCCCACCAAGTTGGGATAAATAAATTCCTTTTTTTTTTAAAAATGTTGTGGTTCACGTCGAGTTCACCAAAATGTAGAGAAGAGGGATTCACTACTCACGATTTCTCTTCATTTAAAAATCCTCACAGGGTGAACTGCCTTAAACTACCTCAAGGAACAATGCGAAAGTTCTAGAATCAGAAAGAGTAGGTCACGAAGATTCTCTAGACAAACTAATGAGCCCTCGGCCAAAGGATGTCAGCATGGAATAAGGAGGAAAACATGACGCGTTGGCATCTCGTATGGACCAGAGAATGATAATATCTCAGAAAATAGAAAAGTGACTGCAAACAGTCTGATTACTAAGAACTTCCAGAATGTGTGAAGATAAAAAAATACAATAGAACTACAATAAAGTGAAGTATAGATGATAAAGGTAGAGAGAAGAAAGAAATAATATGCTCACAATAATCCAAGTAATGAAGCCTCCAACTAGTAGATATCTTCAATACCTATGTCTATAAGATCTAGAGAAAGTTTTGGGGTTGTATAGGGGTTTTCCTCAATCAAACCCTCGTTTTGGTGTTCCCAACTCCACAAACAACCAAATAGAAAGAGAGAGTGTAACCAAAATGGACAAAGCGTATAGCAAAAGCAAAACCCACTTCAGGAGTAGAACCTGCACCACCCAGTATGAGTGATAAAAGCAAACCCCGCTCAAGGAGGAGAACCCATATCACAAAATGTAGGTGATAAAAGTAATCCCCGCTCGAGGAGGAGAACCTGTATCACAAAATGTGGGTGATAAAAGTAATCCCCGCTTGACGAGGAGAACCCGTATCATAAAGTATGGATGCAATAGATAGGGTATATGGAATCCCAAGATGCTCACAAGCATGAAAGCAAGGGAGATGAAGCTGCAAGGCTTAAGGAAGCCAAAAAGGGAGACAAGGATAGCTACAAGAGCCAAGAATGTTGCAAAGGGTGTTGTAAGGATGTGAGAGTTCAAGGTAGAACCCAAGGAGCCAGAGTTGCAGAGAAATTAGAGTGAAGCTAGAAGATGGAATAAAGCTAGAAGCACAAGTGAATTGAAAAGATAACTTTTAAAGGGAGAAGAGAAGCAAAAAGAAGCTTCCTGAGCGGTTACAAGGTGACCTGAGGCATTACCATCGACAAAAAGGGGTGAAAAGTCAAAAACATGCTCGAAGGCGATCATTTGAACATTGAAACATCGTAGGACGTTAGCATGGTGCGCAAACGTCTATGCGGTGCACTAGTTTCCATTCACATCATGCTACAAAATGACACAAACGGGAAAATTACAAGATCCAATGCAAAGCAGACACACGAGGGTAGCTGCTAAAAAGCAAGCCTTTGAGCATTCTGAGAGGGAAAAAGGTTGATGCAGGGGCTAAAATGAGCCTACACAAATGCTAAAGGAGTGGACATTAAAGTGGATACAAATATGTATGTGAAATTGCAAGGGGTACAATTTTATGACATTACACTTTGCATGACAGTCGTGTTGAACAAAAATGACCCAACTTGCTATTTTGAAAAAAAGGAGGAGTTTTGATTTTTCTCACATTTTCACACTCATGCTCACACTCACATTAAACTACAATTTCTTGAAGAATATTTTAGGTTTTGGAATGAACAACAAGCTCTTTGGCATATTACATGTTATCTTTTCAAGGTTGGATTGAGTGAGAAAACATTATGGAAGCTTTCTAATCTTGAGGGTTTTTAACAACTTCTAGGTGATCACAGTCCATTCCGTTGTCTCCTTCATGGTGTATACATTTTCTTTATGCTTAAATTTAGATATGTTTGGTGTTAGCACAATATATTTAAAATCTTTTTGTATCTTTTATGTTACATATTTCTTTAAATCAATCACTTTCGTTATTTCTTTCAATATTATCAAAATCTTAGTTATCTGTGGAGGTGGAAATACCAAAATGAGGGTTTGACTGAGGCAAGCCCCTAAACAACCCAACAAAACATTTTCTCCCTTCTCTCTTTGTGTGTAAGTTGTTTAGGTTGAATAAAATAACAATCTCAATGACATCTTTTATCTTTCAAGAATTTTTCTTGGTTGTTGTAGTTTTAGCTTCATAGTATATTTAATTTATTTATAATATTTTAATATTTCTCATACATAGTGATCTCATAATATTGATTTTGTGTGTAGGAACTAACTTAAAGACATTATGAACTTTGATTTTTATATCCATATAGGACGATAACACAATTTGAGGACGTCTATGCTACGTATTGGTGTCTATGATTGAGGCCTTTGAAAAGTCGCATAATCATCTATGAGATTTGTAAATTCTATCTCTACTTATGTCAGCTTGTAATTACTTTACAGAGAGATATTTTCACCAATTCATTTAACTGGATATATATACATAATGTATTAAATTTGAATATTCTATTCATTTCCAGTTATAATCATTTTATAAAAAGGATAGATTAGATAGGTAGAAGAATCTCATATTCATCCTAATGTTAGTGTAGATCCTTGATTCTCAAGGAATATTCATTCATTCGTAAGAATTGATATTCCTACATTATATTTTGGTGAACCTGGCGTTCTTGAACATAAACTTCCCTTTTATTATTGAAAGAAAAAGAAAAACTTTTAAGAACAATTATCAAAATCTCTTCTTTCTTTTATTATTTGAAAGATAGTTAGATTGAGCGTTGTAAATACTCTTATGGTATTTATGACCCAATCTCTTCATTTTGTTGACATAGTAAGATAAATTATTCAAAATTACATGTCACAATTGAGACCTTTTAGCACACCTATCTAGACTGGACTAGATTTCTCAAAAGAGCAATTCACAATAGGGATGCCAAATTCCCCTTATAATTATCTTTATTGATCCTACTTCACCATCACAAACATCTCTCCTTTGAATGGTAGATTTGATCACAAAGCTACTTTGCATGTTCCATTTCAATAAATTCAATCATTAAATGAAAACTTACTTAATTTCCAAACTCTTTTAGCTAATGATACTCTCACATAGGCAACACCTATTGTGGATACAATTTGCAACATGTTAATTTCAAACTAAAAAACAATCAAATTTCTTCATGGACTAATGCACATCGTACACAACAATGTCTTGTCAAAGACTTTTGTTTTGGGAAACCCACAAGATGCATAATTTAACATTACTGGAACACTGATCTCTATTTTGATGCCAATATCGATTGTACATATGGTGCCAACAACACTTATGGCTACAATGGTTGTGCCTTTTGATGGATTTTCTTTAGGTTTTCTTGGAGAAAATATTGGTGCTTCTTACCCCCTTATTTCTATCACATACATATATGCTACTTCACAAACTTCCATTATCCATACACACACTGTAGACTCTATTCTAAACCAACTATTGCAAAACATTGGTTAGCTACAAAGCCAACTTTCCAATTTATCCAACAACTCTTTGTAACCATTAATCACACCATATTACAAACACAAACCACTCATATTACACATTCTTACTACACCCCTCCCACAAGGCTTCAAAGCACAAAGATTTGAAAAGTATAGCAAAAAAGGAGATCCTCAAAATCATTTTTATGCTTTCACAATTTTATGCAGTGACTTTCTTTTTCAAGATGCACTGTTAGGGAGACTATTCCCATAGTCTCTAAATTATACCATGTTGGATTGCTTTTTCTCATTACTTGATAACTCAATTCATACATTTGAATAATTGATTAACCATTTTCTCCAACACTTCCAAGTGAACATGGGACTACATGTCACGTTTACTGACCTCGTCCATTGCAAATAGGGACATGCTAAGAAAGTTACTAATTTTCTTTTCAGGTATCAATCATTATTTCCTCAAATCCCTTATGTGCTCTTAGATTCTAATGTACAACGAGTGTTTATTGGAAACCTACAACCAACACTAAGGGATAAAGTACTATTAATGAAATATAATTATTTTTCTCATCTTTGCACAGCTCTACAATACTAACAACAAATTGAAAGTCAGTATGGGGGCTCATCTTCATCGACTCACTTTAATAACCATGGTGGTGCTTCTTCTTTTGTAAGTTATAAAAGAAATAAAATTAGGCAATAATTCTTAGCAAAGTTAGTAAAAAAATAGTTGTAGGACAAAAAACTAACAAACAACAAAGAAATTGGAACTAGTTCAAGGCCATTGAAGCCTCCCATTCCTCTTTCTAAATTTGGATGTTTTCTCTACAATTTTTTTCTTCCACCCCCTGATTTTTCATCTCCTTGGTCTCTTGACCTTGGCTCCTAGTAATAGGATCAACCTTCCTTGAAGATTGAGATCTAAATCACTCTTGGAGAATCTTCATACTATTAGCTCTAATATCAAGAAGCCTCTTTTAAGTTGGTCTTGATGTCCTAAATATCTTTCTCAAATAAATTATTTTTTATCATGTTTGGACTTCATTTCCTCAAGCCTACAAATCTCATCCACAACCTCCAATTTTTTTAATTGATCTTATCTTCTTCCTATGGGATCAAAATGTCTCCACCAAGTTTATTCACCAAGAGAGAGGTCTTAATATCAATTCTATTTATTTGTAGGAATAACCACTTTTAGATGTTGCGGTTAACTAAAAAATACTCCATGCCTCTTGTCTTGTTAGCCAATATTTTAATAATAGATGCTACCTTGATAATGGATGAGGTAGGAGGGCATGAGATGCTAGCAACACTCAAGGAAGGGATAGGGAAAATAACCTCAACTTCAAGGAAATCTAGACCTACAAAAAATTCCTCGCCCATCACAAGCCTTCCCTTACGCTTACTTCTAGTCTTGGTCCTAATTGCCAAATTCATACCACCCTCCAAATTCACCTCTAAATCACACTCAAGGCTACAAGAGGTAGGAGGGGAATACTCTAGAGTAAGGGCCTCAATTTATTCCTAGGTTATAGGGTATCTAAGGGAGGAATCAACCCTTATTTGCTAGGAGAAAGGGTTGAGGTTTCAAAGAAAGAGTGTGGTTAATTAACAACAAAATAAGAGATTCATATAGAGGGGCGAAACCCATTCCCCTACTGAATCCCAATATTGAATAATCCAAAGAAATGAATAAGAATAAAGGGAATATGATATAATAATTACAATGAAAGTGATTTTTAAAGGATAAAAGGAATGTGTATATTATTTAGAAATTACCCTCCAAGGTGATGTACCTTATAATATACATATAAATTTTATTACATGGTCGAGTTAAGGACTCGCTAGCATAACCAATTTTCATCTTCTTAATTTTTTCTCTTCCTCTTAAAAAGGAATGCAACACCTCTTTCTTATTTCACCTATCCTTGTAGATAATTTTCATTAGTATTTCAATAACCTTGCAATTAACTCATCAAAAAATTCTAACTCAATCCCCCTCATCTTCACCACCCTAGAATTCTAGTTCTTTAAAATATATTAATATGACGTAGGGAAATGTTTAAGTGGTTTATAAGGACTAATCACCAAAATATTTGAAAACCTTGCCTTAAGTTTAAGAAAAAACAACTCCAACATAATCGTAGGAGATTTTAATTAAGACTCCTAGCTAATTGATTTTTGCACACAACTAATCCTAATATTTCACTATGAATGGGTTGTGAATTAGAAGGTGGTGTGTTGTTTCTTTATCATTGAGGAATAAAGAGCATGGGGAAGGGCCCATTTATTTTAACATTTTTAAGCTAGTCATGTGTTAAGATTGTGACATGGGTGATCATCTACATGAAGGTTCCATCCTTTGATAAGAATGGTTTATTCTATCATTTGGATGTTGGCTAGCTTACCTCCATTGTGTGGTCAAAGGCTACCAAGCAACCCTTTTTTTTAAGTAGTCGATTCACATTATCATTCATTCTAAAATTTATTTTTATATTTGCTAGTAGATCTCCTAGCATTCTTTTCTACTCTTCTAGAATATGGGTATTTGTTAGACCCTTCCATTTGACTAAAAATTGAAAGATAATTTACAACCATATAGAAATATTTCCACATAACCCCAAGAGAGAAAATCATGCAAACAAGTATTCAAAATCCATAATGCAAAAGAATAAACAAATAAAAGACACAACATCTACCCTAGAAAAATCCTCAAGAGGAAAAAACCCTAGCCTCAAAAAGAATCCACACTTAATGTATTATCTCATGAACAAAGATTACAATACATTTATAAAGACTCCATGAATATCTTTGAAACATCAAGCTTTGTACATGCACTCTATGTGAACAAAAAAATAGAATATGGCAACCACACATCCCAATCGATGATTCATCTCCTCACATGTGCAACCTACAAGAGATGCTAAAACTAGCCAACGTCAACAAATAATCATGTGCTTGCTTTTATAGAATAAGTTTGCACAAAACCACCAAGTGGTATTAAATAAACCATGTGACTAATACCAGGAGCTTACAAAACCATTTTCCCCCTTGTTTACTTTTTGGTACTAAGTTTTTCCAATATTAAACATTTTCCTAATGTTACATACAACACATAAAGTGGCCCCAAGAATGTCTAACCCATGTGATTCAAACATCCTTGGGTCCCCTAGGTACACCATAAATAATATTAATTTTATATTATAACATTATGAAAGGTGAACAACATGCCTTTTCTTGACAAAAATAATATTGTCCACTCAGTCCAAATAAAATACTTCCAAAATTTCCTTCCCTAACTAATAGAAATAATTTTCTTAGCATCATGCAATTAAATATGCTCCCCTAATAGATGGTGACCATTCCATAAATTTACCCAAAAATAATATTTTTCCATGTTGAATATCCCAAAAGAGATTAATAGGGATTATTGTTCTATAGTCTATCATAAAATTCCAAATATAGAATCATCTAGGTGGGTTGGTTGTAATCAAAATTCTCATTGGATTATTTGAATCCATTTATTTACATTGCAATAAATAATTCAACTTGGAAGAGGGTTGAACAAATATTCCCCCAAAATATATTAGCACCTAAGGCCCTATTTTACTTCTCTAAACATTAGTTATGCCACCTTTCTCTTTGGAGGAATAACCCTTGTTCTAGGTTATAATTTTTTTTTGCTCCTCTCGGCCCATCTATAAGAATCTCCTCAATATATTCTGAATGATCTTGATGATTCTCGTATGAGACTTAAGATTTGACATGAGATATATATGTGAGAAATTCAATATAGATTTGATGAGTAAAACCTATCTAACTAGAGAAATCCATTTTCCTTTCCAAGAACATTGTATTTCTTGAAAGGCATATACCAAACTCTTCCAAAGAAGGGATCTTTTAACTCAAGTAAAAATATTTACTTAGAAATGTGCGTATTTGAAATCCAAAATATTTGTTATCATTTTTTACATCAAAGGAGAAGATTTAGTGAAAAATTTAGATTTGTAATAATTTACTATCTACCTTAATCCTAAGGTATAAATTGTCAACAAATATTTAATAATAGGAGTTTCTTCAATGCTTTCATCCCCATACAACAAGGTGACATCCAAAAAATGAAAATGAGTAAAGGCCTCCAAATCATCTCATAGGTTGGTAAATTTTATTATCCTCTTCTGATAGGCCTCTTAGAATGATCTTCTTATGTATTTTTCTATTAAAATGAAGAGAAAGGAGGGCAAGGTATCCCCTTGTTTTAAGACAATAGGTTCAAAAAAATTCACACGAATCCTATCAATAAGGATTGAGAATATTGAACCAAAGATGCAATTATAAAACCATTCCTTCTATTCTAAAGTAAAACCAAAATTTTCTAAATCCTTGAGAAAAAAATGCAATGGACTCCATCATAGGCCTTGTATCCATTTTTGAGCAACATTATTTTCATCTTATTCTAAAAATTGAATTAATGAACTCATGGGAGATTATAATTCCTTATGTAATGGTTCTATTTGGGATAAATCCTCCTTGATTTAGAGAATTAATTTCAATTACAATAGATGTAGTTACAAATACATGATCATAGAAATAATTTTCTAAATTGTATTGAAGAGGGAAATAATCCAAAAGTATACAAAAGATGAAGGTGTGGTAGTCTTAGGAATTAATACAATAAAAATGCTATTAAAATCTTATAAAATTTTATGCATCCTAGATTCTTAGAGTATCAAGAAAAATTCCTTGCCAATAATATGCACAAAATATTGAAATGTCATAGGGAATTTGTCCAAGTTGGAAGCTTTGTCTTTTTTCTTTTGAGAGTGAATTGGATTTATTCTTTCATGAAAGTGGCCATGAGAAATTTTTTCTACTCAAGGTCAGGAATTGTATTTATTCTTTCATGAAAGGTGTCATGATAAATTTGTTCTAATCAATTATTAATGAGGGTGAAATGTAGCTCAACATCTAGTTTTCCTCTACTAGGTTAGAAGTAATTATTAATTAAAAAATCTTCAAAGAAACTTGGTGTCTCCTATTTGAAATTTAAAATATAATCTAAAACTCTCCTTACTATTGAATAAATAGAGGAAATTTGATTTACACTCCTACAAGCTCAAGTAGAGTTATGAAATAATTTTATCTTGTGATCTATGTCCTTGAGCCAAACCTCCCTAGATTTTTTCTTTAGTAAGTTTCTTCCTTTTTTGTATTTATATTATTTCTTCCAAAGGATTATTCTCTCTTAAAAAAGGATTTATAATCCATGCCTAGTGTTCAGGAAATTGGCTAAGGCACTCTAATCATGGATCAACTCCTAGATTTTATGTCAATTGATTCCAAATTTCTCATAAAATAAGAAAACCATTTGTGGTAGTGCAATCCTAAAGACTTCTTTGTTATTCCTCATAGCTAGGATAATATTGAAATTTGCAACCAACAAGACCAAATCCTTTTGAAGAGGAATAATGAAAGGGGTTGATCTCATTAAGAGATTTGCTTTCAGAAGGGGGCCAACCAATCCATAAATATTGAAAAAGAAAAAAAGGATATAGATTACAAGATTTTTACCTTGCATAGTTGCTAGTTGGTGTTGGAGACCAAGATAGAAACCTTAACATAAATTAAAATTTTGGCTTCCTCCCTACTCAACATATTTTCTTATATAAATCAATACTTGATCAAGCTTATTCTATTAGGGGAAATCATGCCTCTTAAAATTCTAAGAAATGTAGCCATGGCTAGGAGGGAGGTACTTCCACCCTCCTATAATTAGCATTAAATAACTTGATTATGACTTTTTATTTTCTACCAAAATTAATTCATTGAGGTTTACTTTGTTTGAGTTATTTTTTCTTTTTCCTTTTACCTCACAATTAGGTTTACTCTAAAAATTTATAACTATGAAATTTTTAAGATCACTGATGAAAATAGATCCAACCCATTGTCTTTCCTTTTGAGATATTACAAGGAGAGACCTATACATTCTCCCCATCATCAAACCATCAAATTTGTTTCTATAATCCTCAAAATTCAATTTACTTTTGAGGATATAAGTATATTCTTGACTCCATGACAAAGAGCTCCATTGCATGAAACATTGATCCTAAAGATTGGTTTAATTGTTTTACAAAGGTGGTGTTTGTGGTTGGTGGGTGGCCATGTATAATTCTTATGGTCAATGAATACTTTTAAATCTAGAGGTAACATATTTTTCATATTAACAATTGCAAGCCTTCATATCCCATCGTCTAGATCAAAATTAAGAATGTCAATTGCTTGGACTATTTTCTTCCATTGCATTTTACTTTTTCTACTTAATTGATAATAATCAAACATATGACATTCAAAACAAATAGGTTTAAAAATCTAAGAATTTAAATTGCTTGAACTATTTTCCTCCATTGTGGTTTTATTTTGCCACACAATTGACATGACCAAACTTTTAACAATCAAAACACATAGGTCGATAAACTTTCACATCAATTTTTTGTCTCAAAAATTCTTCAATGTGAAGATTGATGAATTCTAGAATGGGTTTCTATTATCCATTTTAATGTCAATTTAGACATAGGACCTAAAGTTCCCATTCATGAAATTTTCATATAGGCTCACACAATCACCTAGACAACTACCAATTATATTGATAACTAGATAATCCCAATCTCTAGGGAGATTATATAACCTAAGCCAAATAGGGGCTTTTTCCACAGCAATACAACTGGGGCCAAATTTCAATAGTCACTTCTAGATGAAAATCATGGCATCATCAATCATTCATGGGACTCCTTGGAGATTGTGAACATTGATTACCTTTCAAGGAAAGCCACCACAAGAGTCCTTTGAAAGAGATTTAAAATAAAAAATTGTCCCCTTACTTCTCTTAACTACATTTTTATAAAACTCTAAGGGTAGGAAAAATACCTACAAATTTACCTATAAGCCCCAACTATCATGGTTCTAATGTTCTTTTTCCAATCCTAATATATACCAAATATACTACCAAATTACTTGCATTTCTCTAGTTGACCAAATAATTATTGGAATCCAATTATATATTTTCCTAATGGAATGAAGTTAGCTTTTGTGGCCACAAGTATAAAACCATTTTGTAACAAAATAAATTGCATAAAAGAGGAAACTTGTAGTAAATGTTTGATACTTATTTAGAATATTAAGCCATTGTGAGGGAGAAAACCTCCAAAAGGATAAAAGAAGAACACAAATTATAATATGATAATAATACACTAACCAATAGCTCCTATACATACTCTACTTAAGCCATGGATGTTACTCATGCTGACTTAGATACCTAAATATAGCACCTAGGAAGACCTAAATATCCAAATAAGAATGTAATAATGATCATACAACTTGATTACAAGTGCCACAAGATAACTATCCATACTATGGGATTAAGGGCGTATCATGTCCCCCTATTTAAAGAAGTATTATCCTCAATTCTAATCAAATGTGGATGTTTTTTCATGAAATATTCATCTTTCCACATGACATATTCAGCTAGAAAATTCTTCTAGTGAATGAGATATTCAAAAATTATCCTAGTCTTCAACTTCTTTGAGCATTTCTAGAGAATTATCTTTGGATCCAAGATGATACTCCTTCTTCATCTAGCTTTGGTAATGCCATCTATGTAAGGATTTTTTGACTAATCACATTATTTAAATAGGAAACATGAAAATTTGGGTGTATCTTTATTGTTGAAGGTAACTCAAGCTTGTAGGCTACACTACCTATCTTCTATAGAATTTGGAATGAACCATAATATTTTGGTGATAATTTTTTATTCTTTGTATGTTGTTTCAAGGATATTTTCTTATAAGGTTGCAATATCAATAAAACTACTTTAAAAATCCTTTCACTGTGTTGTTAATCAATTTTATTTTTTTCTATTTTGTGTCATGCCCAAATTCTCCTTGAGTCCTAAAAGTACCTTTTATTGATGATACATGTGGTATTTGATAGCCTAAACTCTTGGTGTCACCTTTAATAAGGATGTGATGGATGGGAGATGGTGTAATGAAATAACTTACACAATAGAAGATATAATGTGAAATATACTGCAAATACTTGATAATAGTTGAGAATAACAATCCACTTCGAGGGGACAAACCTCAAAATATCTCCAATGAGAACACAATTCACAATCTCATGAACAAATAAGACTCATTACTACCTATATACCCTACTTATTCCTAGGATATCACCTGAGTCAACTTAGATAACCATATATAAGTCTTAGTTTGACCTAACTAACTAAATAACAATAAAAGAATGATAATATGACTTAATTAAGAGTTAAGATAGTCACAAGATGACTATTCATAACCCTATATGCTCTAATATTAAGGACGTAGCATGCCCCCTCTTTAGAGAGCATTTTCCTCAATATTAATCAAGTGTGGATGCTTCTAAATGAACTTTTTGTTCTCCCATGTCACATATTCATCTGGTAAGTCTTCCATTGGATGAGATACTAAGTGAGTGTTCTAGTCCTTAGCTTCCTTTTACATGTTCTATGAATAAACTTTGGTTCCAATATGATTCTTCCTTCTTCATCGAGATTAGGTAATATTGTCTGAGTAGGGATATTATGCTCAATTGCCTTCTTCAAATAAGAAATATGAAAAATTAGATGTATCTTTGTTGTTGGTGGCAATTCAAGCTTGTAGGTGGCACTACCTATATTTTGCATGATTTGTTATGGGCCATAATATTTTGGAGACAACTTGTTATTTGTTTGTTGCTTTAATGAAATTTGCTTGTAAGGTTGCAATCTCAAGAAAACCTAATCCCCAACTTCAAAACTTCTTGCACTACAATGATAGTTTGCTTGCTACTTCATTTGATATTGTGTCATGGCTAGATTCTCCTTGAGTCCTAATAGTACTTGTTATTAATGAAGCATGTGGTCCTCCACAATGTGAAATCTTGGTGACACCTTCAATGATGATGTGATGGAAGGAAGATGATATCCATATAGTGTCATAAAAGGAGAATTTTTTTATGAACTATGATAGGAAGTGTTATACCACCATTCTGCTAGTGGTATCCAATCTACCCTGACTATTTATCTGAAGTGAAATAAAGTAGATATATTTCCAAACACTTATTAACATCCTCATTTTTTCCATCACATTGAGGATGGTATGAAGAACTATGAGCCAATTGAGTACCCAAACATAAGAATATTTTTTTCCAAAAGTTACTATTATAGATAGAATCACGGGTATTGACAATAACCTTAGGTAAACCATGTAGATTTTGTATATTCTCCAAAAAACCTTTTTCCAATATACTTGTTGTAAAAGGATGTGATAATGTAACAAAAACAAAATATGTATATTTAGTGAGGCGATCCACTACTTCCATGATGACATTCTTACCATTATATCTTGGAATCCATGTGATGAAGTCCACGGAGACCTCTTCCCAACGTTGGCTATGAATAACTAAGGGTTGCAAGAGACCAAGAATCTTAATTGTCTCCTCTTTATTTATTTGACAAACCAAATATTCAACCATAATTTTTTTAACATCCCTTCTTAACCCTTCCCAAAAGAAGTCTTTCTTGACTTGATGATATGTCTTCAAAAATATTGAATGAACACCAACTGGAGACTCATGAAGCTCTATGAGAATCTTTTGTTTGAGAGAGGAATTTTTGCAAAGATACAATTTCTCTTTATATCACAAAACATCTCCCTTCCAACAAAACTTATCTAAACTACTAGGATCACCCTGTAATTGTTGGATGAGATTACTTGTAGCAACATCATTCTACCACATTGGTTTGGCTTCAACTACCCAAACTTCTTGTAATATTGAAATGGAACATAGTAAAACTTCATCCTTATCATCCTTCCTAGATAGTGCATTTTCCACAACATTTTCCTTCTATTTCTTATATGCAATCTCAAAACTTCATATGCCAACATTTTAGTGACCCATTTTTGTTGCTCTTTAGAAGATAATCTTTGTTCTAAAAAATAGTTTAGGCTATCATGATATTTCCAACCTTGAAGCATCTAACCATTAGATAAGGTCTCCATTGTTTTACTACAAGAAGAATGGATAGTGTTTCCTTCTCATAAATAGGTTTGAGTTGATTCTTACCCTTTAATTGATGAATCTCAAAAGCAATTGGTCAACCCTCCTACATGAGAATTGCTCCTATACCATTTTTTGAAGTATCACATTCCACAATAAAAACCTTGGTGAAGTCCAAAGTAGCAAGAACTAGAGTAGTACAGATAGCCTCCTTCAATATTTCAAATGTTGCATTAGAAAACTCATTACAATGAAAATAATCCTGCTTTAATAATGTTGTGAGGGGTGATGCAATACAACCATAATTCTTCACAAGTCTTCTATAGTAACTAGTCAATCCTAAGAAACCCCTCAATTTCTTAATGGTTTTTGGAACATGTCATTCCATGATAGCCTCAATTTTTTTAGGATCCACCTTTACTCCTTCATGTGAAACTGTGTCCCAAGTACTCAACCTCTTTGAGACCAAAATCATACTTGGATGGCTTAGCATAGAACTGGTGCTCTTTGAGAACTTTTAACATGCTTGATCTACTGCAAATGTTCCTAAAATGTCTTGATAATCAATATATCATCAAAGAACACTAATATAAACTTCCTAAAAAAATCTTAAAGATAAAGTTCATCAAACTTTGAAATGTAGATGGTGCATTGGTAAGACAAAATGGCATCACCAAAAACTCATAATGACCCTCATGAGTCCTAAATGTTGTCTTAGAAATATATTCTTTCTTAATTTAAATTTGGTGATAACTTGATCTAAGATTTAATTTTGTAAAATACATAGCTCCATTCAATTCATTTAGCAAATCATTAATGCCTAGAACATGAAACTTATCTTTGATGGTGTACATGTTGAGCACTCTATAGTTTGGGAACATGTGTCAAGTTTCATCCTTCTTATGCATCATCACCATGGGAAATGATTAAGCACTTTGGCTATGCCCGATAATTCCTATCTCTAGCATCTCAACAATCTTTCCAATCTCAATTTTTTGTATATATGGTACCTATAAGGCCTAATGTTGGGTGGTTGGCTCCTTGGAACTAGTTTTATGGCATGATCATGATCCCTCTTAGGAGGAAGTCCTTTAGGCATATCTCCAAAAACCCATTGAGTATCAATAATTTCTTATAAATTTGGATGGGTGAGAGCATTGGATTGATAGGCTTCTAATGAACATAATTGGGACACAAATCCATCAGCTCCTTCTTAAGCAACTTTTGTATTTGATGAGAGCTTACCATTTTTGTGGAATCTTCCTACAACCCTCTTATCTCTAATGTATTTCATTCTAATTGAAATCTCATGAAAAGTTCTTGGAAGTTCATCTCAACAGTTCCCAATGTAGTAAGCCAATGTACTCCCAAAATAATATATGTTTCACCCATGGAGATATCATATATTGGGAAATCAAGGTGATAATGTCCCACGGATAATCTAATGCTATGGTATTTTCTAGAACAATTAACAGTACCACAATTTGCAATCAAGACCTAAAATTTTGGAGCTGGATATATAAAAAAATTATACGAGTAGCCAAACTTTTTGTTGATGAAATTATGAGTACTACCCAAGTCAATCAACACTATTACTTTTTGCTTCTTTAAGAAACCCACTACCTTGAGATTTTGTGGGACACAAAAACCTGAGGGTGCACGACAAGAAATTATTGGTTGGGAATCATGTGATTTCTCATCTAACTCCCTATCACCCTCTAATATTGGTTCCTCCTCTTCTTCCTCACTTGAACCTTCAATATAGAATATTTATTTTCACTGCATTTATGTCCTCAACCGTATTTATTGTCACAATTGAAACACAACCATTTTTCTCTATTCTCAATTTGTTGTGGATTCAACCTAGTAGGTTGAGGTAATGAATGTGTATAATAGCTCACTTCTCATATTTTTATGATTCCTTGTCACCTATTGGCCAAAAACTTCTTGTCAACTTGTTTTTTCATAAGTATCACTTGTGACAAGGATTGTGGTTGGAACAAGCATACTTCATATTTTATGTGGTCCTTTAAACCTCCTAGAAATAATTCCTTCAATTTTTCTACTGTCACATTCTCCACTCTTAGACAAAGGGATTGAAATTGTTGAGTAAATTCCTTGACAATACGTATTTGCTTTAATTTAGTAAGTTGACAAAAGTAGTTATCCATAATGTGTAGCAAGTTCCTCTTTAAAAATTGACCATGTGACCACACAACCCTTCTTTCCCTTCTCATGACATAACCAAAAATACCAAATAAACTGGTTTGGTTCCAAGTACAATGATGTCATAGCCACATTCAATTGATTTAAAAAATGATGAACATAGAATTGTTCCATTTGGAAAATCCAATTGGTTGGGTCCTTTCCATGAAACTTTATCATATCCAACTTGCTTATGAATTGCTTAGGAATAAGATTATTAAAAGGATGATCCTTTTTGAGATCCGAGTCAAGCCAAAAAAAATCATGTCCGACAAAAGTATTATCTTCCACCTTACTAGGTGAATCTTCTCCCTTATACTTCATCCCCTAAATAAGTGTTTCCAACTTCAAAAATTTATTTATCTCATTCCCAATTGATTAAATTTCACCCTTGACCTTGTTTATTTCATCATTAGGGTTAATATCCTTAATTTCTACATCATCCTTATCTGAAGATTTCCTAGTTGTGGTAGCATTCTTGTTGCCTCTTGTTGTAGGCACCATCATGATGACATTTTTTTTTACAATAAATCATAAAAATAAAGTCAAAATAATTTAAAATTTCAATTGTATCTTACAGAGGCCTAGGTCTCACTTTCTCAGAAAAATCTCCCAAAAACAAGGTGGTTTGCAACCTTGAGAGTGGATTTATTGGAAGCCTAATTCTAAAATAAATCACTTAGTTCTTCTAAAATTTGGATTGTAGGCACCTCTTTTAGTTCTTAAAAAAAATACTAAAAATCATGTACAAATTCACAAGGATGTGGGAGATATGTGCTTTCTAAGTGATTTGGGCAGAAACCATAATTATGTAATAAATCTCTCAATTATGCTCTAATTCCTTTGAAATTTGGATTGTAGCTACTTCAATATAATCTTCAAAAACCCTTTCAAAATCAATTTTTTTTCCAAAATCTAAGAGATATGCACTTCCTAAAATGACCTCCAAAATTGAAAAAACACCTTGCCTTCACAATGCCAAGATCATGCTTTGATACCACTTGTAATACAAAAACTTGCACAATAAAAGATAAAATGTGAAATATGCTGCAAATACTTGATAATAGCTGAGAATAACAAGCCACTTCAAGGGGAAAACCTCAAAATATCTCCAATGAGAACATAATTCACAATCTCATGAACAAATAAGACTCACTACCACCTATATATACCCTACTTATGCCTAGGATATTACCCAGGTTGACTTAAATAACCATATATAAGCCTTAGTGCAACCTAACTAATTAAATAACACTATAATAATTATAATATGACTTAATTAAGAGTAAAAGCATCCACAAATTAACTATTCATAACTCTATGTACTCTAATATTAAGGGCGTAACAGATGGTATCCTTATAAATGGGGAATTTTTGAAGTATGGAAGGAAGTGTTATACCACCTTTATGTTAGTGGTAGCCAATCCACCCATTCATACTCTTATCTTAAGTGAAACAACATAGATACCCTTCCAAGAACTTATTGACTACCTCAATTTCCCATCTAAACTAAGGATGGTATGAATATTTATGAGCCAATTGAGTACCCAAAAAAGAGAATAAATATGTCCAAAATTTACTAGTAAAGAGAAGATCACAATCACTTACAATAACCCTTGGGGTGCCATGTAAGTTTTGTGTATTCTTCATAATTGTTTTTTCCATAATACTTGTGAAAGGATGGGATAATACAATAAATGGGAATATTTGATGATGCAATCAATAACTGCCATGATGACACTCTTACATTTAGATCTTGAAAGACATGATGAAATGATGGATACCTCTTCCCACTACTTTTCATGAATAACTAAGGACTGCAAAAAACCACATGTCTTTGTCATCTCTCATTTATTTCTTTGACATGTCAAACATTATGCCACAAATTTGTGAACATCAACTTTATGCCCTTCATAAAAGAGATCATACTTGATTTGATTGTGTGACTTCAAAAATGATAAATGACCGCCCTTGCATATGTACAATCTCTTTTTATACTACAAAGATCTCCCTTCTAACAAAACTTGTTTGAACTACTAGGATAATTTTTCAACTATTAAATGAGATTCTTGTACCAACATCATTCTGCCACTCTACTTTGGCTTCTTCAACGCAATATGCTTGTAAAATTGAAATTACCTACAATAAAGCCTCGTTCTTCTTAGCCTTCCATGATAGTGTGCCAACTGCTATATTATCCTTTCATTTCTTATAGATGATCTCAAAGTCATAACCCAACATCTTAGTGACCCATTTTTGTTGCTCTTCGAAAAATGGCATTGCTTTAGAAAATATTTTAGGCTATCATGATTAGTCTTAACTTTGAAGTTTCTACTCATTAAATATAATCTTCATTGTTCATTGCATGAAGAATAGTTATAATTTCCTTCTCATAAATGTGTTTTAGTTTATTCTTACCCTTCTATTGATGACTTTCAAAAGCAATGGACCTATGTTCCTACACGAAAACTACTCCTATACAATTTTTAGAAGCATCACACTCCACAATAAAATCCTTGGTGAAGTTTGAAGTGACTAAAATTGGAGTGGGATACATAACCTCCTTCAATCTCCCAAATGTTGTATTAGCTAACTTATTCCATTGAATATTTTCCTTCAATAGAGTTGTGAGGGAATCGTTATGCAACCATAGTTCTTGTAACATAGAAAATGGATGTCCTAAAGTTAAATGTGTAAAACCCTAGGATCAATTTGTCCTTTTCCAAAGGTACATTAGAATGCAAATCAACAAGGTGAATAGACTAAATTTCAACCATGAAGGTGGGTCAATTAAATCTAGATCTGCATCCTTAGAGCCTTGGAAATGATTTGGGAATGATTTTATATGATTAAATAATTAAGCTATATGACCTAATATGAAAAATGCAAGATCCCAACAATGCACATACTAAAACAGTAATTTGTAGTTAGATCTGGGAAGTGCAGGGGATTGTGTACCTACCCAAAAAAAAAACAATTAGCCACTATAGGAGGAAATATTCACCAAGGGGCATATAATTCCCTGATAGGGTGTCCTACTCAACTTTTGGGGTTCTATAGTGACAGATTTGAGACTTTTGTTTCCGCTTGCAAAGTTGTTGTAATGTTGTCAAATAATTTTATAGGTGAGTTTCCGTGAAAGATTTAGGGCTTTGAATGCAATAATGGACAACTTGTCTTTAATCTTCCTTTAATTTTCTTCAAACTTGAAACGTTCACATTCAAAGAGAGGGAAAGGGTTGTGCCATTAGGGGTTTTCCTCATTCAAACCCCGTGTAAGTGTTTCCACTTCTACAATAGCAATGCTAATGATAAAATGGATAGGAAGGAATGATGAAATCACAAAGTGCAACAACTCACCACCCTTCAATGGCTTCCTTGAAGGAATGAATTCATGCGCATCACCTCAAGGTCTTGATCTTAATTTCTTGACTTGCTTGAATGCTTTGGAGACCTACAAAAGGGGTTAGCCTTCACAAAACATTGATAACATGACAACATGAACTCACATACACTTTGACATGATGCTTGGATCTTGGATTGTTTTAATAAATCACTGAAATGTTGCTCTTGACTTGCTCTCAACAATAATGCTTGCTCATAAAATCTCCTTCTAGTTTTAAATGGGTTAATGACTAGGTATTTGTAGGAATTTATTCAGTTTCCTAAAAAAATAGATTCCAAAAGTCGACACTTGAAATTTGAAATTTGAATGTTAAAATGCCAACATTGACATACCCAAAATTGGGTCCTGGATAAGAAGGGGGACCCATATGCCCAAGGGTGTATGGGTCCTCGCCCTGATTTCTAGGACATTAAGTGTTGGGGGCAGCATACAAGTTGGATGCATTTATTCAATGCTTGCAATTTTTTGAAAAGTGGTACAAATGGGCTCCAAAATACCTATTTTTAGGAAATTAGGGACCCAAATAGGCTCAATAATTTAGGGGGAGAAAAACATAGTGTGAAATTGTCAAGTGTGACAATTTATGACACTAAATTTAGCCCCCACTTTAGTGAGAGTATGAACTTACGCTCAGACTCACACTAAAGTAGCAAAATATGTTGAGGGGCCCAATTATCCAAATGTTGAAGAGATAGGATGACTAAGGATCTAGAAAGATGATGACCAAGCCCCCATGATCCAAGATCCCATGGAAAATCAACATAAGCACAAAAGAACAAACATGTATGATATGCAACAAGACAATATACACAAACATACATGTCGGAAAAAACAAAGCATACACAATGAAAACACATGGCACGATGGAACATAAAGATGATGAAATAAAAATAAAAATGATGTAAACACGAAGAAGACACACAAAACACAAGGTTAGTACTAAAATATTTGAGTCGGTAAGGAAAAGATACCTTAATCTTAAATTATCTCAAATACCAAATGCCATCCATCGAATAAATGTTAGCTCACATGAGGACTGGAAAGTTGTGTTATGCCACATAACTCATGAAACACATGGCTCCACTGGAAAGAAAGGTGTGTTATGCTAGGCGACCATGTTAAAAGGTGTTCATGACTCACACCATAACAAAGTCTAATATTTGCTAGGTGAATCACAAATTGGAAGGCACACGGACTAGTGAGGACCGATTTTCACTAGGTGAGCTCCCAAAACAAGGTAGCATAATGAGAAACACTCTAGGTCTAGTGAGGACTATTTTTCACTAGGTGTGTGCCCATGACAACCATACCAAGAGTTATACTCCCTGATAACTCTGATAAGGTGCTACAAAATAATCAAGATGCTATGTCAATGCCACACTAAGTTCAACTCTCGTGAAAAAAGTGAAGCAAAAATGCCAAACTCACCTTAGGGGGTGCATAAAGTTTAACGTCTCGGGGGACAAACCAAACTCGCCTCAAGGGGTGTATAAGCAATGATAGGATAAGGCTAGAAACCCAAGGGATGATATAACAACACCAACACAAGATCCAATTTATAAAAAAACAACAAAGAGGCTTTGCTCAATACATGAAATGGTCACACCTTAGGGAATATCACACATGACATCACCATTAAGAGAGGACAAGTCATGGAAAAGGAAATTCACGCCTTAGGGAATACTAGCCATAGAATTACCACCAAGGGGAACACCATATGCCAAGAAAGGTCACTCTTATGGGACATAAAGCCTAATATCACCACAAAGGAGACACTAACATAGATCAAGAAGGCCACACTTTGATTAACAAGGTCACATTTCCTAGGAGATATATGCTATCCACTAAGAAGGGATCGTTTCTTATACAAACAATGAGTGGGGGATTATATGCCCCCTTAAAATGTTAGTGTACTTGCTACACTAACGTTTTAAGGAGATAAAGAGGGATCCCTTGCTAGAAGGAATGCACCTAGGACAAGGATACTTAACCCCTTGCCCCCCAAATTTAGGTTCAAAGAGGATCCCAGATGGATGATGATATGTTGCTCCTTGCGAAATGAAATTTGATTGCATAAAGCCAAGTTTATACCCCCATACATGGTAGTGAGCATTGTGTGATAATAAAACTACCACATGACAAGGAGCAACAACTAATGTTATTGATTAAGTGAAAGGATTTTTGATGTTTTTGTTGTTTTTAAAGGACAATAGACAAGACCTCTTGTTGGTTCTTGTGTGCTAAGCTCTATAGGAACACGAATGCCTTGTTCTTTAACACCACATCCTTTTCCATTATAGCCAAGTTGTTTTTAAAGCTCATAACCTCTTCCATAAATTGCTTCCATTACTTTCAAAGAAGGTGTGGCATTTCATGATCATCTTCATCATAAGTGGGTGTGTAATTTGTGTTTTCCTCTTTTCTAGAATTTGTGGACGATTCAGTGATGGATTGTGTTGATATCATTGCAACTTCTTTCTCTTTCTTTGATTTTGATTATGTGATCTTGTATTCTCCCATGAATGTAGGTGTGAAATCAAACGATTACCAATCATCAACTAAAAACTTTTTCTTGGATGGAAGGCTCTCATCTTTATCCTCAACTTGTGAAGGTTCCACTTTTGTAGTTGGTGTCAATGTGCTAAGAGGATTCTTCATTCATGTTTCAGTTTGCAAAAAGTGTTCATATTTAGGATCAACTTTTATAGTGTAAACTTTAGTATTGTATATTTATTTCATTGAATGATGAAGCATTGAAGGCACTCTATTCAATTCATGAATCCATTGTCTACCCAAGAAAAGGTTGTATGAAAGATCACGAGGCATGATATGGATAGGAGTTTGTAATGTAACCTTACCAACTTTGATAGGTAATGTTATTACACCAAGTGGTTGTTTTCTCACATTATCAAAACCACGAATAGACAAATCAACTGGTTGAATTTTAGTCTTATCTGCTCCAATTCTATCCAACAGGTTCACACTACAAACATGAAGCCCTGAACCATTGTCAACAAGGGTACGCCTAATCCCAACCTTGTTAATAACAACCAATATCATCAAAGCATCATTTTGTTTTTGTGTCCCTAAAGGAGGTAATTCACTTTGATGAAAGACAATGTCCAAATTAGGTGAATTCATATTCTCAATCAAAGCTACCACATCATTTGGTTGCACACTAGGAGGGATCAAAAAAATTGTAAAGTATTTTGAAACATGCCATGATAAGAAGGTGATGTTTGAATTAAATCCCACAAAGAGATCTTAGCAAGAGTGTTACGAAGTTGTTCAACAAGATCATATTCTTTACCACTGTGTTGTTGGATATTAGGTGTTGGTGGGAGGTATGGTTGAGGCAATGGAATAGATGTTGGAGTTTGTTTTGGTTGCTTATTGTTTCTAGTGTTATATGTGTGAGCTACTATATGATAACTTGGTTGTTGTTACACATGACTACTAGTGAGTTGTTTTGTTAAGTTTAAGATAGAACTTGGAGGTTTAGGAGGTCCTATAATGAGAGGACTCTTGGGATGTACAAAAGGAGTTTTTGGAGGTCCAATGATAGGAATCTTAGGAGGTCCAAAAGGAGTTGTAGGAGGTCCAATAATAATAGAACTTTTAGGATGTCCAAAAGGAGTTTTAGGAGCTTTGGTAATCAAAGGAGATCTAATAGTCAATTGTGTTTTCATAACCTCAACGAACTTAACTTCTTGTTGATGGTATTCTATCGAGGTGGAATCTAATGTCATCTTAGCATCTTCATTCATGCAATCCATAAATGTATCAATTATTTCAGCCTCTTCTCCAACAATATCTTCCCAAGTAGGAGAGGTAGGAGGAGATAAACAAACAATATCCTCATGATGCTCAATGATTGGATCTTCTAACACCAAGATATCTTCACAAATAAGAGAGATATCAGGAGAAAAACAAACATGATTGCCATTATTGTCAATGATTGCATTCTCTTTTACATAGTGGGAGAGGGATCAATGAAAAATAACAAAAAGGGAGAAACAAACTCATTCTCATGTGCTTGAACCAAAAAACATTTGAAATGCTTAACAAGATATGATAATAGAACATGAATTATGATAACAAAATATTTTTGTAATGAGAACATGATGTAAACAATTGACCTACTTAATGCAAAAATTTTCTCAAATTTTCTACAAATCAAGCAGAGTGACACCTTTCTTTAATATGCAATAACATTGTTTTAGACTTTCAACACAAACATTCGTAAGCAAAAACATAATGAAATTATAGAGACAAAAATATGTGCAAAGTTTCCTTGAGACACCTATAGTAGGATAGGGATGCCCAAGGGCGTTTGAGTCCCTGACAAGTGTTCATAAAACTGAAAATTTGAATATTTATGTTGTTGTTTATGTTTGCAAATGGGTTTAACAGTGACTTTATTTTCTAGATTTTCTTCAATTTAGGACAATGTGATTCAAATGCAAGTATGCAACAATAAAGGACAATTTTGAATGCAATTTTTTTAGATCTAAGATGTAATAATTGATTGATTTGAAGATGCAAAATTTTGAGAATGATGATTTGATGCAAATTTGAAGCAACATAATACAATTTTTCACTTTTTTTTACCTAAATGAAAGATGCCTAAATACATGCAATGAGAAATTCCAGACCTAATGAATGCAATTTGAATGTAGATTTGACCTAAATGACTGAAATAAACCCTAATGCAAGCTATGATGCAATATGTGATACAAGATTTTTTGAATTTTTATGCTTTTATGATGCAAAAATAAAACCCTAAATGAGAAATGCAAAGCAAATCCTAGATCTAGGGTTTGAAAGACTTCCAATTTCATAAAGTTTATGGTGTTAAGACGCTAGGTTCACCAAAATGTAACATAGATAAAGGATGTCCTAAAGTTAAATGTGTAAAACCCTAGGATCAATTCATTCTTTTTCAAAGGTGCATTAGAATGCAAATCAACAAGGTGAATAGATTGACTTTCAACCATGAAGATGAGTCAATCAAACCTGGATTTGCATCCTTAGGGCCTTGGAAATAGACTGGAAATGATTTGGGAATGATTTGTTATGATTAACCTAATTAAGCTATATGACCTTATATGGAAAATGCAAGATCTTGACAATGCACAAACTGAAACAATAGTTTACAGGTAGATTTGGTAAGTGTAGGGGATTGTGTACCTGCCCAAAAAAAATGGATTCAACCACTATAAGAGGACATAGTCATCAAGGGATGTATAAGTCCTTGATAAGGTGTCCTGCTCAACTTTTGGGGCCCTTTGTTGGTAGATCTGAGACTTCCATTTTTGCTTGCAAAGTTGTCATAATGTTGTTGGATAATTTTGTAGGCGAGTTTCTATGACTTGACAAGATTTAGGGCTTTGAATGAATCAATGGACAACTTGTCTTCAATCTTCCTTTAATCCTCTTCAAACCTGAAACCTGCACATTCAAAGAGAGGGAAAGGGTTGTTCCATTTAGGGGCTTGCCTCAGTCAAACCCCGTGTAAGTGTTTCCACTTCCACAATGGCAATTCCAATGATAAAAGGATAAATGGATAGGAAGGAATGATGAAATCATAAAGTGCTGCAACTCACCACCATTCAATGGCTTCCTTGAAGGACTGAAGTCATGCACGTCATCTCAAGGTCTTGATCTTACTTTCCTGACTTGCTTGAATGCTTTGGAGACCTACAAAAGGGGTTAGCCTTCACAAAACAATGATAACATGACAACATGAACTCACATACACTTTGACATGATGCTTGGATCTTGGATTGCTACAATAAACCATTGAAATGTTGCTCTTGACTTGCTCTCAACAATAATGCTTGCTCATAAAATCTCCTTCTAGTCAAATGGTGAAATGACTAGGTATTTATATGCATTTATTCAATTTCTCGAAATTAGATTCCAAAAGCCAACACTTGAAATTTGAATTTTGAATGTTAAAATGTCAACACTAACATGCCGAAAATTGGGTCCTAGATAAGAAGGGGGACCCGTATGCCCAAGGGCATATGGGTCCTGGCCTTGATTTCTAGGATATTAAGTGTTGAGAGCAACATATGAGTTGGATGCATTTATTCAATGCTTGGAATTTATTGAAAAGTGAGACAAATGGGCTCCAGAATACCTAATTTTAGGAAATTAGGGACCCAATTAGGCTCAATAATTTAAGGGGAGCAAAACATAGTGTGAAATTGTCAAGGGTGACAATTTATGACACTACAATTAACAAATCATCTATAGTATCCAGTAAATCCTAGGAAGCCCCCCAAGTTCTCAATGGTTTTGTGAATAGGCCACTCCATCGTAGCCTTTATTTCATTAGGATCAACCTTTACTGCTTCATAAGATAGTTAGGGACCCAAGTGCTCCACCTCTTTGAACCAAAAGCACACTTGGAAGGTTTAGCATTGGTGCAGGAGCACCTAGGCTGACCTCCACCAAGTTTGTGCACAATTTTGGCTTGTACCTGATCTTGGCCAAATCAGGACTTCATTATGTTTGTTTTGAGCTTTGTAGATCTTGCATTGGTGTGTGAAGAGTTGGTCTCTAGGACTAAACTCTTCATTAGGTTATTATTAGTGCTAAATTGTGCTTTATTAAGTTTTGGACAGTCTAGGTTAGAATACAATGCCTTAAGCGTGTCTTAACCATATCTAATTTATTAGAAGATGCCAAAGAACGGTTAAGGGAGATGTAGATTATTCGAGATCAAGGTGTTAGAGGTCCTATGTTTGAGGATCATCACACAATTATGGCATTATGGAAGTGGCAAAGTTGTTTTAAAACTGCATGGTAACGCCTTGTTAGGTTGCATGCAGCTGGAATGAAGTGGAATCCCTTGAAATCAGGGATATGGAGCGACCAATCTCCCTTGAAACATGGAAAGGGCATCCCTAATACAATGTTGGCTCGTGGAAAGAAGGTAGTTGTAATTGTAAACAAGTTTTGGTGTGTGAAAATAGAGACAGTTAGCAGATTTTAAAAGATTTTCTGTGTTTTGGAAAACCCCGTGTGTTTTCTGTCAATTATGATATTATGAAATATATGCTCTGTTTGGCATGGGAATACAGTTTATTTAACATGATCTAACATCTTTTTCCTTGTAGATAGTGTGTTGATTTTGGATACATGCGTTGTAGTTAAGTTTTGAATTGTCAGGGATAGTTGTAGACTGCATTTATGTTTCTGCCCGTGAGTTTTTGAAGACAGTGAAATAACAGACTTTGTAAATACTGTTTCAATCTTGCATTGGAGTTCCTAGTGTAGATTTGTGTCATTCGTCCTCTGTGTACAGGTTGCTTACAATAGATTTGTATTTTAGTCTCCATAGTTATCAGTTTGGGAAGCATTACAATTGTAGTTTTGGGACAGTCTTTTGTAGAATGACTCCCCCATAGCCACTGACCACGGGGTCCTCCTGAGACTGGTGGAATATGGGAGAAGAGTCATTTGTTTGTACATATTTGACAGTAGATAGCATGGAACAAAGAGCAAGGAATATTACACCCAAACCCTAGGCAAGCTAGGACTGCCCGGTTAGGGAATTAGGGTGAAAATCAAGGAACCAAGGCAGGGGAAAAGGACACTGTACGAAACCTGTACAGTCCCAGGAAGGGCAAGATAGGGACTTTGCATTCCACAAGGTTTGAGGTTTCCATTAGTCAATTGGTGTTAGTTGAGACTCAATAACCAGAGAAACCCTAGGTGCAAAGTGAATTAGGCCTCCTCTCCAAAGGTGTGGGAACCACCTGTACGGAATAGTTGGCAGCCAGAGACCTGTTGCAAGATTTAAAGCTAGGAAAAGGGTATCTGGAAGTGTCCTTTGTTTGATAGGTTATGTGTCAATTTGGAGAGCAAAAAGCCAAATACCGATTGGTAAGGGCTAGTAGAGAGTTAGGCCTGTCCAAGGCAAGTTCACAAAACGGGTGATTTGAAGTTTGAACCCAAGGCAAGATGCATCCATTTGGAGGAGAAACACAAGAAACCAGTATCTCTAGCTCCCCTGCAAGTGGTTCAAGTCAGATGGAGAACAGGGCACTTAGATCTTTCTAAGTCCAAGGAAGAGCACTCAAATTACAAGAGGTGTTGAATCTTCAAGGGTAAAGTACAAGGATGAAAACTCTTTGAGAAGAGTTGGAACAGGGTAAGAATAGAATTTTAAGCCCAAAAAGGAATCTATGGTAGCAGGTTCCAAGCAGGAGACAGTGGAGAGTTTCCTAGAGGGCAGTACAAGCAACCCTTGGAGTTTAAATACATCAAGCATAAAGATCATGTTGTTTGAGAATTTATTATGCATGCTCTACATGGTGCAAACAATCTTCTCATGTCTTATTATTAAAATCAATATATCATCAAAGAGCACTAAAATAAACTTCCTCAAAAATAGATTAAAGATGGAATTCATCAAGCTTTGCAATATAGATGGATCGTTAGTAAAAAAAAATCACATCACTAGAAACTCATGAGTCTTAAATGTTGTCTTGGAATATCCTCTTCCTTAATTATAATTTGGTGATAACCTAATCTGAGATCAAGTTTTGTAAAAATATAGCTCCATTCATATAGTAAATCATCAATGACTGGAATAAGAAATTTATCTTTGATGGGGAACTTGTTGAGCTCTCTATAATCCAAACACAAGCACCAAGTGTCATCCTTCTTACACATCATCATTAGGGGAGAGGAGTAAGCACTTTGGCTATGTTTGATGATACTTTCCTCTAGCACCATATTCCCAATCACTTTTTTGTATATATGGGTACTTGTGAGACCTGACTTGGGTGGTTGGCTCCCTAGTTCTAACAAAATGGTACAATTCTAATCCCTTTTAGAAGGTAGTTTTGTAGGAGTATCTCCAAAAAAAATTGAGCGATGATCTACAATTACTAATAGAGTTGGCTAGGTAGAAGCATTTGACTAATAGCCTACTAATGAAAAGATTTGGACCACAATCTAATAGCCCCTTTGTTAAGTGTATTTTGCATTTGATGAGAAGTTACTATATGTGTGGACTTTGCACACAACCATCTTAGTTCAACCATCCTATCTTTTGAGTGAAATATCATGAACTACTGGAAGTTCGTCTCAATTGTTCCTAATGTAGTGAGCCACTCTAATCCCAAGACTATCTATTGCACCCATGGGAATAACAAACATTAGGTAGTCAAATCAATACTCTCCCATGGTCAATTTAATGCTGCAAAAAAAATTGAACTAATATCCCCCCATTTGCAATTTGGACCTAAAATTTTGGAGCGGGAAATAGAAAACAATTCATACAAGTAGCTAATGAAATTGTGAGTGCTTCCTAAATCTATCAATATTGTTACTCTTTTTCTTTAAGAAATCCACCACCTTGAAAGTAACTCAAGTAAGTGTGTGACAAGAAATAGTTGGTTGAGTATCTCCTAATTCCTCATCTAACATTGTCACCCTTTAATATCGGTTCCTCCTCTTCTTCTCATTGACCTGTCAATATAAAACAATTTATTTTCAATACATTTATTGATTGTATTTTCTATCATAACTAAACATAACCCTTTTTTCTCCTCTTCAACTTGTTGTGGAGTCAACATTGTAGGCTAAGGAAGTGACTACATAGATCTTTAATCTCTTATGTTCACCAAAACTTGTCTTCTATTGGCCACAAACTTTTCTTCTAGCTATCTTGCCATAATCATTGTTTGTGATATAGAATATGGATGTAACATGCATACCTCATATTTGATGTGGTCATTTAAACCGCCTATGAGTGATTCCTTCTAATTTTTCTTTGCAACATTCTCCAAAGAAAAAGTTTGGAATTAATTAATATAATCTTTGAACATATCTATTTGCTTTTAACTTTGTAAGTTGGTTAAAGTAGCTATTTGTAAGATTGCCACCATAATGTATAGTTAGTTCCTCCTAGAAATAGACAATGTAATAACACATCCCTTTTTTTTTTTTCTCTTCATGTATTAATCAACAATACCAAATGAGTTGGTCAAGATTCAAGTATAAGGATAGCATCACAACCCTTTGTTGACAAGGAACATGATGAAGATCAAAGAATTGCTCCATTTTGCAAAGCCAATTGGTAAGATTTTTTCAATCAAACTTTTGCATATCCATCTTTGGTGTGAAGTGCCTAACCATAGAGTTATTTGAGTGATAATTCATCTTGAGATTTGAGTCAAACCCACAAGCATCATGTCCCTTAAAAGCATCATATTCTTCCCAATACTTTGTGTGTGTTCCATATGTTTGGAATCTCTAGAACCTTGGCTAGAAACTATTTTTTCAATTATTCCTCTAATATCACTTAACTTAGCTACCACTTGCATTCACTCATTCATCATTAACAAGATTTCATCCATAATATTATTTTCTTCCCAAATTTGATTCCATATTGATTCATTATCTCTAGACCAATCTCCTCAATTTCCACATCATCATTGCATGGAGATTTTCTAGGTTTGACAAAATTCTTTTTCCCCATTGTTGAGCCCCTACCATGATGGAAAAAGTAATTTTGCAATAAATCACACAAAACAAATCCAAATGATTTTAAAAAACTATTATAACTTGCTTAGGCCTATGCCTTGTCTTGCTGAAAAATCTTGATAGAGATGTGCATTTCACAATTCACCTTCCAAAATTTAACAAATTTGTCTTGTTTCTTGCCCTCCAATTGCCAAGATCATTGCTCTAATGCCACTTGTAATCAAACAAATTGCACAAAAGAGGAGATATGATGCAAATGTTTGATAATAATTAAAAATAATAAGCCACTTCAATGTGGCAAACCTCCAAAAAACTCCTAGAACACAATTTGCAATATGATAATAACAAACTAACTACTCGCTCCTTTATATACCTTGTTTATGTATTCGATGTCACCTAAACTGACTTAGATACCTAAATATAACACCCAAATCGACCTAAATATCAAAAAGATATAATAATGATTATATAACTTACTTAAGAGTTAAAGTAGCCACAAGTCAACTACTCATAACCCAGTGTACACTATACGATTAAGACAGCACATTTGAACTTGGAAAAAACTTCCAACCACTATCATAAAAGCTGTGAAAAGTTCAAATCCAATTATTTTACCTTGGAAAGCATTTGTCATCCTCCCTTAAGCTTTGCCACCATCTTGCAACCCTACCAAAGCCCATCTGCACAATTTTCTACCACTGCTGCTATAAACACCTTCACTATTACTTGTGCTCCTCGCTCACCATAATCTTGATTAAGAAAACTGAGTAAATTTTGAGGAAAACCTCATATCAACATGTTATACTTTAATGTCACGATTCTTTTACATTTTCCTAGTGACCCCAAAAAAATTATTTTATAAACTATTCTAAACACGACTCGTGATTCTATTTTTTAACACTATCACTAATGATGATATATTGACACAAATGCACTTACAGATAATCATTTATTTATTGAAAGAACATTTAAATATTGCATATTGTGTACCAAATTCAACAAAGTACCACAATCATGAAAATTGAGAGTTTGTTCTATGACTCATTCAACTTAGAAGATCTCAAGTCGTAGGGTAGTTTGTCCATTCTACCATTTCTCCATTAGAAATAATAGAACTACGCACTATGTAAATTAGCTATTCATGACATTGTATTTGAATCCCATGGTAGTAGAAAAAAGAATAAAAAGAATATAATCATATTTAAAAAATAGTGACTTCCTTCGAGGTGCATCATACACCCAATATCATATCTTAACCGCTATTAACTTGCAGCAAATTATTTTCTTCACATTTTGAAACACTTTGTATCACGTAATTTTTTCTTGAGTTGTATTAATGTAATGTGCTGCAGTTATGAAATCACACACCAATCTAAAAATGTTAAAAAACCTCTTACAAATTTATCTTATCATTATTGACATGTATATCATAAATATTGTTTTGAGTGTGAAGCTCTGTTTTAAGTTATCACATGCCCCAGTCCCTTCATAATTTTATTGTTCAACTTCAAAACATGTCATACAAGCACCCACTTTGAGTTTTTCCAATGGCAAATATAAATTTACAGGGTGGAGAAACTTCTTTACATGCACGTTCTAATCGCAATACAGAAGTTTGCATAAACAGATTTTTAATGTCACTTTGATACTTATAAGCCATGATAGTGGATTACGAAGGCACCCACAAAGGTTTACCATAAAATATAAAAGTAGAAAGGTATAGATACAAACTGAACTACTAGAGAACTCAGTATATCAGGAGAATTTATCGTCTTCTGAAGAAATCTTGCTAGAAGTGTTTCACTGATCATCATTATGCCTTCATCTCCCAGGAATGTTTTCAGCGCATATGATGCCTACACAAGCCAAAAAAAATATTAGTTGATCAACTTGGTAATTTTAGAGCTCAACTTCATTGCAGTCTTTCAAATGCATGAAGACTTCGACGTTGGCTTTATAGCACTGCAGATCTAGTGTTTACACATTAAAAAATGATAAATCAGCATTCAATAAGAAAAGTATTATATCATCAATCGGATTAAACAAAAAGAAAAGGTCAAAATATCCATACTCACATACAACGATGATGCTTAGATATTTTTTCCACTCAAATGTCAGGCAGAGTGATGGAATGCAGCTAGTAAACTTGGTTACTTTTTATACATTTACATGCCACAAGGAGGCTATTTCTAGAGCAAAGAATGGCAGTTATAAAGGCACAACCGTTTTTAAATATACCAAGGCATTCTTGCATTTACATGTGCATACATGCATACAGACTAAACATGTACTTGCCTAAGAGTTTCTTTTGTTCCTCGTCGTATTCTGCAACGAATAGTTGGAAGTCCTAGTCGCTGATGTGCTTCAAATCGATGACAGCCAGAAAAACCTGAAGTGATTTCATCATCTAGGTGAATAAAACCATTAAGATCCATATCTGACAAATCTTTTTCAAAATTTTGACCTGCATAAGCTCCAGTCTACATCATTGATATGACTTGAGATCCATTACTCAAATCATTTAGACATTAGGTGCAAATAGAAAATTAATGGATAGCATAGCACATGGTACATACCATAGTATACTCCATCAACCTCAAGGACATCTATCTGCAAAAGAAAACAAATCTCTGATGGCTCATCAGTGAAAATGAAACTACAATCTATGCTAAATATAGAATAAGATAAAAGTAAAGATTTTATTAATCAAGTTAGCAGGACTCATCGATATGGTTCCAATTCAAATAGAAAATTGTTACAAGAAGATCTTAAATATAATAAATATCATACACTTTTCATGAATAAGTTTAAAAGGTGTCAGCATCTCTCTGATTATTGCTCTTGAGCTTGCAGTGTAAAAGTAGCTCCTTAACGATTGTCTAACACAATGTGTCCAGAAAGAAATACAAAGGGGAGTGGTGATGAATATCATGACATTTGCCAAGCGATCTACATGGATTATTGGTAATGCCCTTTAGTAATCTTTTATCACGTCTAACTCTTCAGCTACAGAGTTCAAACTCTTTAATATTCCTGATCCTACTTTGTGTATGCAACATCTACAATCAAAAGATGGTTAAGAATTTCTAGATTATTAGCTATAATGATAATTAGTACAGTGCTAAATTTACCAAATGACTTCTCAAAATCGACATCTTTTTCAACAAAATTTCAACTTTCATATTGACCATAATTTTCATCCTCGTGTTTGGGTAACGCTTAATTCTGCCACCATGCAAAAACCTCACTCCCTGCCCCTTTAGTGGTGAGAAGCTCAAAGACACTAAGGTTGACATCTCATGGCTCCAACATTATAGCAAAATGGTGTAATCATCTGCATGCCCAGGCCTGTGCCTCCAGCCATTAGTAGTTCTTTGTGGAAAGATTCACTAACCATATCATTATCATTTTCCCTACAAATACCTTTCGACCATCTTCTGGATAAAGAATACAAAACATGGGTATTCATTCATGCCCAGATTATTACACTGAGTGAAAAATAAATCATGAACAGTGGCATCAAAGCTGTGAAAGTGTTTTTCCAACATATGGGAAATGGATCCCATGGAATAAGGCAACCAATGGCACATTTATGCAATTCCATACAAACTCTGACAAAAAAGCAGGAACTCCATAGATGAACAAAACTGGGTCATAGTTGCAGATGAAAGAAAAAATAATTAAAATGAGAACAGACTGAAGCCCACCCGAATCCAGAAAAAATGAACCCATTTAGCAGCAATCGCTGAAAGTGAAATATCTGGGGCAGCACAACCACCCTCCCTTGAAGGAATCATCACGTAAAAACATAAGCATGATATAAAGATAAATTTCCCAGAATATGATAGTATAAAAACAGGAACTATATTCATGAAATGGTTGACATGAATTTTAGTGTTGTGCATATTAGTGTAGTTAATAAAAAAAGAGAATCTCCATTTTAGATCTCTTTCTTTTGTTCTACTGAAATAGAACAACATACAAAATATATGCCCTTAGAGCAACATCTGTAGTACCCCTCCATTTTGCTTATGTTTTCTGTTAGCATGTTTTCACTTTGATAGACCTTGGTACTTTGTTTTGGATATTTTGATCGCTGACCTTAGAGTGACAGTAGATTCGTTTTGTGATATGATGATACATTGTATGGTGATAATTAATTTCTGACATGCTTTGAATTAGCGTAGATGTTTCCTTCAGATGTTATTGCTATATATATGTTTATGGTAGATTAACTGTTACTTAATTTGTCAGTTTGATGTGATGTCTATTGGTGCGGAGAACGGAGTTGCATCACTCGCTTGCGAGTGCCCTGTGATTTCCGTGATTTTCTCCGCACAGTGTGTTTTGAATAATGGATTATATATATATATGTATGTTATTTGTTTGATTGCAGGATTGCAGGTACATGACACTAACTCCACCTGGTTTTTCAGGTCTGAGCGTGTCAAGACTCAACGGAAATGTTGATTGGGAAGTAGTAACAAGGTTCATCCTAGTCTAGTCTTAAACCCAGTCACAGTATGTTGTCAGTTAAGTCTGTTGTCTTTGGTGGTTTCGTTTGCGTTTGATTGGTTTATTTATTATGAAAGGCAAATTTCGTAATTTAATGATAGATTAATGTTCTTTTAATTTAATGTTTATTAAAATTAATTTTTAAATGTTGTAAATAAAAGCTTTATATTATATTTAATTAATTAAATTAGTTTGTTTGGTTAAGTAATTTAATCACTGAGACTAAAATTATTTAATTAAATAAATTAATTAATTAAATTAAAGTTACTTTAATTGTGTGAATAGATTTAATTTAAATTAATTGTTTTGTGGGAAATGGTATTTTAATTGTTAAATAAATAAAATTAAATAAGGAAAAGGAAAATTGTATTTTAAAAATTTGAATTCTTTAATTCTTGAAATGCATTCAATTTTTGATAAGGAAGAAAGAAAGAATCATCCGAGAGGTGGTTAGAAGATATTTTCTTATGGATTTGGGGAAAACAGAAAAATTACTTCACGGGAAATGAAAAGAACAGAGTTCTAGAAATAAAAATATTGATTTGTGAAAATTTGTGATTTCCTCTGGGATTTGCTTAATTTTTCTGGAAGAAGCTTTTTGGTTTAGTATTTGTTTTCTTCTGGGTATTGGTTTTCTGGAGGAGCTTTGGAGGATTGCACGCAACAGGCAACAAAGTTTCTCTTCTACAAACAAGTTTTCTTGGTAATTTAATTTATTTCTTTTGAAAAGATTGTCTGTGAAAAGATTTAGTATTGTGAGGTTTTGTTAAAATTTATTATATGCATGATGGCTTGAGGAAATTGTTTGTGATTTAAATCTCTGTTCTTCTCGGCAATTTAATCTGTAGATAAATTCAGGAATAGGGAACTCCTGTAACAATCTTTGTTAAAAGCTTCCTGTAGAAAGTAATTTGAGTGAATAATTGTGAAGGAAATCATTGGTTTAGGAAATGAAATAGAAACCCTCTGTGTTTAAATTAGAACTTGTTGAGAAAAAAATTGTGTACTGTTAAAATTCTCAATTTCCCGATGAAAATCCCTATTGAAAGTAATTCCCTGATTTAATATTTTATCTATCATTTTAATTTTATATATATATATATATATATAATATATATATACATATATATAAATTGAATTGTGAGAATTTTATTTTGAAATTCGTGGTAATCGCCGTACAGGCGGAATTGGGAGTTTTATTAAAATAAACGGAATTATATGAAATCGCAGTTTTCAAATTATTTTCTTTTGACTTTGAAAGGGGGCCGCAGGCTAGGGTTATCGGCTGCAAACGCCGCTACCCATGCAGTAGGCTGTGAGTAATAATAAAACTTTAATTCGCCTTTCTTCGTGATTATGGCTTTCCGGATTTGTATAAGGAATTTTAATGCATAAAATTTTAATTAATTACAAAATATATATATATATATATATATATATATTGTAAAAAAATTTATTTGATTTAATTTTTGTTGGAAATTGTATATATACTTTTTAAATGTATATTCTTTCAATAGAAGAAAAGAATGAATAGAATTGATTTGAAAATAAAATAAAATGACTTGTAGAAAAAATTGGTAATTTCTAAGTTATTATTTGAAAAGTATAGTTTTGATTTTTATGTCAAATGGAAGATGAATTATATTTTAGTTGAATAATTTCATACTTCAAATTATTGATTGACTGGATTTAGTAAATCCTAACATTAGATTTTTATTATCCCTGATCTGCTTTAGATTGTGTTTATTCTTTTGGGCAAATTGGGATTACTTTGAATTATAAGTCTTCCAGATGAGTTTGTATTATGAGGGAGTTGTTATTATTAAGTACAATCCTTAAGTTGACTAGGGTAGTGCACATGGTATAGCATGGTGTTTAGACACCTAGTTTTGATGTACATAGATTTGACGTTCGTTTTGAAATGTGTAGTATTATATGTTGAATTTCTTGTGCACCTTGTCTACCTTAGTTTTGGGAACTTAGATTCCTTGTGTTATTTTTAGGGGAGTGGCTCTGTGTGAGGGCCAGCACACAAAGTGGTGCCTGGGTAACTCATGTAGAGTTAGTAAGTCAGTGAAAACTAAAACAAAATGTTAGATTAAAATCTTTAATTAAAATAATAAACCTCGCTTATGGACTCAAGGGTTAGTTCAGTCTTAAGAATAAGTTGAGAAGGCCTGGAATGGCAAATCGATATCTTGTTATTTTAAGAGATATTCGATTCCGCAATAGTTTGCATGAGGGGCCGGGTTTCGTAAGAGATTAACCCAAGTTGGGGGCCGGAACCTAGGAAGAAACACCAGGGTAACCTATGCAACATTGTGATGAAACTCCACCTAAAATAACAGATTACCTTGTGAACTTAGTATATTTGATTATCCTGATTCTGGAAGCAATGTAACCAATAAGTTAAGTATGTACTTGTATAGAGTTTCTATGTTTTTACTTGTGTCTAGGGTTTGTAGGTTATGTCTAGGGAACCTTATTACTGTCTCCTAGCACAGGGGGTGGACCTACGGGTACCACATGGTTGAGTGGAACGTGCACCTTACTTCGTTGGGTCCCCAGTTCTTGATCATTGCAACGAGAGCTTCATGGATGGAGAACTCGTATTTGGATATATGTGTACTTCCTTATTTGTATCATTGGAAATCTTGTATTTGTAACATTCCTCAATTGTTTATGAGGTGAACATTTGTAATATGTAATTGTAAACTATTACTTGATCTACCTCATCTGGAGAATGAGTATTGTAATGTCATTTCAAAAGCAACGTAAGAATCTTATTTGAACTTTATACTTTCATGGATGGAATTCAAATGTTATGCAATGTTTACTTTTAAGTTTATGTTAACTAAATACATGCAATGCTTAATACTAAAGACGTCTATGGGATTCTCAAGTAGTGTGTCATCGCGTGACTTAGAGAATGTATGCAACTAATAAAGTTAATATTAATACTTTAAAAAAAAATTATTACACTTTCGTTGACAATGCAACATTCCTTAGGTTACAAGACGGGGCATTACAACATCGTTGTTTTGTTTCTATTTCAAAACTACCAAAGCATCTCTAAGCTAGTAACGTAAAACTAAAGACAACAAACCGGATCAAGATATTTGAAACATATGCTGGACGCAACAAGCCAAATATAGAAATTCAATGTCATGCTGGAGACAGCCAGCCATATACCATCTAATCTTTGATCAAAAGTTTAAAAACAATAAAGGATACCCAATTTGAAATAATCCCAGACTCAAATCATTTTTGTGAATCTTTTTTGAGTTTAACTTGGTCGATCAATAATGATGGTGGAATCTTCAGAAGAAGGAACATTGGGAGCAGCACTGCCAACTGGATCAGAAGGATTGTTCACTGTTTTCCTATCTAGGTTGACCTTATCATACTCGCACTCTAACTCAATCTTAGTAACCAAATACCTCTTACCAGATTTCTAGTGACCTCTTATAACTTGGAAAGTATCTTCATTCAAAAGTTGCTCTCCATCATACAAAATATCATCTCTGCCAGCAATAGTTTCTGTCATAGTTCAAAAAATCACAAAATACTTGCTTAACCTGCAAGTACTTGTGAGTCAAAAAATGAGCAACTCATGAACCTACTTGCCCCTGAGTTGGCAAGAGTCTGAGCTGTGGACTTGCTGTGAGAACCTAGTGAGTCCATGACCCAGACTTGCCAACACAACACAAAATAAAAAATGCAGCAAAGACACTCAGAATACAAAGAAATGTGTTTTGTTTTTTGCCTATAAAAACCCTGAATGACCCAAATTTGATCTTGTGCCACATTTCATCTCTTCTTTGAGGGATTGAAGGCAACTGTGGTAGCATTTTTTCTGCATTTTTCAAGGTTCCAAGAATGGTTTTTTCCTTTTTTATTTCAAGCTTTTCTAGATTTCATTTACCTTTCAAAATTCTTTCATTATGTGTTTATTTGTGTGCACATGCATTTGAATTAATATGGGATTTATGCATTTAAAATTTTGTTTCTTAAGAATTTCAAAGCCACAATTCTGCAATTTTTTAATTTTATTCAAAGCTAAATTTGTAGCAATTATATTTGTTTTTTTTAATTTTTGCAACGCCAAGGTTTGCACTTTGCATTCAATGGCATGAAGAAGTGGAAACTTATGCGTAGGTGGAAAGGATGTCACTTGTAAGCATGGCATACCAAGACCAACAGCAGGAAGGGTGATTTGCAACTACCATGGGTTGAAGATGAGTGGAGGACATCAACTGTCTTAAATTCCACCTTGCATGGATTGCTGGCTGCAATGTGAAAATGTGTCTTGTTAATGGTCAATGTAACACAACAACATTAAAACAAAATATTTCTACTCCATTTCTCCTGAAAAAGACAAATAACCTAAAGCTACCTATCTTCCAAGGTCTCTGTAGTTGGTTCTCAACTGTGCTGATGTTGTTTAGTGGCCTATGAAACTATAATGTTCAAGGGGCCTGTTGGTAAAGGGATACAAACTGCATAGTACAAATTAATCTAACGTTTGGGGGTGTAAATAAACATCAAAAGATAGAACAGAGCTCAGGACAGCAAAACATAAATGTAGATTTCCTTCAATTAGACATACAAACTTCATAATGAGAACTCCTTTCAAACAACTAAACCATAAAATGATACAATCCACAGAGCAATCTATACCATTGCATTCATTCATAGTGCAAATTCAAGACATACAAATCATTCATCATTACTAAACTTCAAAATCAACAAGAACATATCACCAGCTCATCATTAAAATTCATAGATCAATAAACACAAAGAAATCCCATCCACTGATAATTCAATGGAAACAGTCTCAGATTCGGAATCTTCTATTGACTTTCATCAAATAAGAGACATTTATGCATAGCATTCATTGGCATACGAATGACTATTGTTCATTGACATCACCATTAAAACTAAAACTTGGAAATAACATAAATTGTATTAAAACTATAAAAATGTTTTAAGTATCTTTGCATAAAACTGTAAAAGCTTCTGAAACTGTAAAAAACTATCCTCAATCTCCTTTAGGCAGCTAATCTTTCTTCAATTAGCTGACCTTTACAACATGGAGAGAAAATCTACATATAGACAAGTTTAACACTAATTCCTCTCATCAAAATTTGAGATCCACCAATCAGGGAGCAACTGGAACTGCATAAGGTAACTATCCATTCTGACCTTCAGTTAACAGTTGATGACTCTATATCAAAATCTGGATGCAAAAGGAGAAGGTCGAACTGCTGGGGATCCTCAATTGAATTGGTGTCATGTTCCTGAAAAATAGGAGAGAGCTGCCCAGTTGGTCGTATCATTTGCTGCTTCATTCAAAAAAGGATATCTCATAGACACTTCACTCCTCTGTCTTTTGTTCAAGTAAATATTCATCATAACTGTCTAATACTTGTCTAAGTATGTCCACATCTGGCCCATCTACCCAATTGTCTTCAAATTTTATTCTTTTTAATTCAGTAGAGGTGAACTTTTGCATATCATCCAACTTAGCCAGCTCCTTGCGAACAATCTTTACTACCTCTTTGATGTCCATGAACCTGTCAATCAACAAATCATCACCATCATCTCCCTTCTACGTTGCCTCTTGGAATCTATTATTCCATTTGTTTCTTAGTTCATTAAGAGGGAAACCATCCTTCACAGGAACATCTTCATTTACCATCATTGCTATAATTGCTTCTAACTCCACAATTTGATCTGTAAAATCCTTCCCAGCCTGTTGCACCTCATTCCTATGTGCAAAAATGAATGAAGTTCGAAATTTGATAATGTTAATAGTTTTATTAATAAAATCCTTATTACCTTCTTCAAGGATGGATTGTTCTAGGAGTGTTTATTGAGGCAGTTTATTAATTTCTTTCAATTTCCTCACATGCTCATTGTATTCTTCCTCTTGCTTCCAGAGGGTGTCAGCATATGTAGTCATGTCACTGACTGATTCCAATGCTTCTTTATGAACCTTGTGGCTTTCAACAAGCAGTTCTTCCACCTCTTGGTTCAACCTATCAATCCATCTATCCAACACCTTTACCTTGCTTCTCAGCTCAACAAGATCATCAGCTTCTTTCTTACTCAACAAAATTGGTGTCTCAGGAGCAGCAAATTGTATAGAAACAGGAGAGGATAGGTCCTTTAAGAACCTATGCAATTGATCCAATTGAGCCTTGAGCTCATCCTTCCTTTGCTTGTCCTTTATCATCCTTGACTTAGTAGAAGATGCTACAATATCAATCGGGTCCATTTGTTGGTTCCTTGTAGGTCTCCCTAAGTTCACAGTGCCCAATTGATAATCACTCAACTGCATCTCTTGTTTGTCCTTGTCCACCATAGGAATGGCACATTCAACTACAATCTCTCCAACATCTGTCAATTTGGTGGAGTGAAGGACCCGAGCCTTTTTCTTGGGCCTCTCCTTCTCAATTTCTTTCATCATATCATCCCAATTTAGAGGCTGGGGTTGGACTATCTGTTTCTCCTCCAAGTTAAGCTTTAACCATGTTGGGGCAGCAGGAGTAACCATTTGTTGTGAAGAAGTGGCAAAAGAGAGAGGTTGCCAGAGTGTTACCTTTGGTTGAGAATCAACCTCTTGATGCTGCTCCTTTTCTGCCATCTCTTTGGAAACCCTATCAACTTCAGCTTTCTCTCTTTCTTCTTCCAACCTCCCCTCTTCCAACATGTCATCTCTTTGTTTCTCCAACCGCTTAACCCTCTCCCACATTTTAGCTGCTTCTTGCTCCTGTTTAGCTTGCTTTTCTGCCTCCAACTTCTTTAGCAAGAGCTCTTCTTCATCTTTCTTTCTTTGGGCCTCCTCTGTAGCCTTGGCCTTGGTCTCAAGGTCTTCCTTCTCTCTCCTTTGCCGGGACTTTTCCTCTTCAAGGTCATGAATCTTTTGTAGGAGGGCCAACTTCTCCCTCTCTGCATTAGCTTTCCATTCATTTTCTTTTTGTTGTTGCAAGAGGTCTTCCTTCTCCTTGTGTTGTCTTGCAAGCTCTTCAATCTTTGCTCTAGCTTCAGCTTCTTGTTACTTTGCAAGTGCATCAGCTTGTGCTTTAGCATCAGCCTTCTTCTTAACATCCTCAAATAGTTTCCACTGGTCTTCTGCAGTTAAAACATGCTTAGTTCCAACATCTTGAATATCCTCAGCAGATGTAGTTACAAGAGGCTCATGGTCTGATTGTGTGGCCTCTGAATCAGTGTCTACATCATGAATTTCAATCTCTTTTAGCTTATCTTTCTCAACCTGCTCATGGAGGCTGCCTGCAAGTACTTCCCTAATGGATTCCTCTGGGAGAGAAGGTTGAGATGAGGCTCCTTCTCCGGCTGTGGTAGCTTCTACACCTTGTGATTCATGGGTCTCTTGAGTAGGTACCCCTGGATCAGCATCTCCTCCAGAGCTAAGAGGATAGTACTCCAATTGTTCCTTAGGAGCTGTCCTCCTCTTTGTTCTTCTATATCCTTGAGTACCTACTGCTTTCCTCTTCTTTGAGGATTGAGCTTCTGGCTCCTTTATCCTCATGACCACCCATTGGATGCTTCTATCCATTATAGTCCTAGAAATTTGTTTAATGTCAATGTATTCCTCCTCATCCCAATTTATTGGGTCCAAGCCTTTAGTACCTATATTTTATGCTTCATACCCAGGGTCCAAAACCACACCATCATATGATAATGTGTCAGGAATGTCCTCCTTCACCCCATATTCAATCATCAGTGGGATGGTAAGCCTTTCATAACTTCTTTTTCTCACATCATAGTCATCTTGTAAATCAATCCAAAAATCCTCTAACAAGTTAAAATGCTTATCAAAAATGGTGGGAGCTAAACCATTCATCTTGTACTCTGGGTCAAAATGTTTCCTAGCTGTATACAATCCTAACTTTAAATAACTTAATTCCTCACACACTGCCTTTGTAGCCAAATTGTGAACACAACAATATTCTCCCAACTTCATGGGAAATTTGTGGCACCCAGGCTTGTGTTTATTGGAAAACTTTGTATTGACTCCCATAGCCTGATATATAAATTCCATAAGAACAATCCTATCACTGCAACATCTTGGCAGTAGATGAGGATGTCCATCAAAACCTACCAACCTAAAATAAGAGAACTTGGGGTATTGGATGTACCAATGTCCCCATTCAGCAATAAAAGCCATGGCCTCCCTACTCATCTTGTATCCAGCATCTCCTGTCAACCAGTTAATGATGACATAGAGGAATGCATCATTGACCCTTCTATAGTGTAGCTCAGAAGTTTGTAGGGTCAGTTGATCATAATGCTCCCATGCCTTGTTTTGCCCAGGAGCCTCTCCTAATGTACCCACTGCATTTAGTCAAAGGAATATGCCCATTCTTCCAGCTGAATATATGACATAAGAAGTCATGAAGAAGCTTTTGGTTTGCCCCACCTTGAGCATCTGATTGTGCAAGTTATCTGACAAAATCATGCCCCAATCAAATTGTTGCCTACCATCCAAAATGGTTTCAATGAATGGAAACATCCATTCCTTAAAGTATGCAAAGTCCTTTCCAAATACCCTGGAAAGCATCATGATCAAGTCATCTATTTCCTTCTTGAAATCTCCCCTCTTGGGCTGTTCAGGAACCTTGGATAGGGACTTCTTCTCAGTTCTCAACCACTTCTTGTTCATGTGGGACCTATTAGCTTCCTTGTCCCTGTTGAATAACTGCAACGCCTCTACTTCAGTCAATTTCTTGGGGTTCTTGGGGGTAAGCGCATTAAACAAGAACCTCATCATCTGAGGGGATAGATCAATGATCACATTCCCCTGGAGGTCCATACACTGTCTTGATGAAGGATTGTATGCCCCTACTGCTGTGAGACTTTGGGCATTGGACTGATAGGGGGAAGAGTGTAACATGTGCCAATTCGGATTGGGCTATTCTAACAGTCCTCCCAATCACATCTTCTGAAAAAGTGTCCACAATCAGCTCCTCACAATTGAATGGGCCTAGGTTAGTGTCTGTGATGTCTGCCCATTCTAAATCTAACTTGCTAGCTGTAAGGGTGGCATCTTGGCGTTTATATCTCAAGGTGTTTTACTCCCTTTGAGCTTTCTACAACCTGCCCTTCCTTTTGTGAAACTTCTTCGGATGCTCCTGACATTGTTTATTCCTGCAAGACAAGCTTAGATTAGACCAATAGAAGGTATGAAAATCATCATTACAAGTGTTATATTTTCACACTTCTCTATTCTTCCCTAGGTAACCCTCCATACTTAGTGAAATTTTAAACCTGCCGGGAGCGACACCGGGAGAAAATCAGCAACCAAAGAGGTGAAACAAATAACATTAATCGGAACCAAAACCGGGACCGGATCAGAAACTAAAACTCTCAAAGTTTCAAAACCTCGTGACGTTTGATGACCCGATCTCACCAAGTTGGCAGGATCGGAATTGAAATCGGAACCCATCGGAGGCGGACTCGTTTTTGGAACCGGACTCTCATGCGAAAGTTCAACGGACGAGTTCATTTTTTACTCCGGTTCTACCATGTACTACCAGAGTTAAGCGAATTCTCCCCGCACACCGACACTAGTTTGGACCTAAGTTAAAAAAAAGGGTGCAGGGAGGCAGAAATCAAGCTTGACTCTACCCAAATAAACGAAACCAAATCGAGCGAGCTAAGGCAATTACGTAAAAAGGGCGCAAAACGCAAACCCTAATCGGTACGGCCCGTCGACTTACATCAAAACTAGGGCATCAAAAACCCTACGATAAAACCTGTAAGATCAACAAGAAACAAGATCGGAGGGGCCTGAGAAAAGATTCAAAATAGTTCCAAGCACCAAACCCCTCAACAAGAAAGCCCTAATTGAAACTAGGGCACGGTGGAATGAAAATTCCACCGAAAATGGTGAAAACGACAGGAGACAAACAAAAACAACAGGAAACACAAAAGACAAACGGAAAACGGAAGAGGGAACCAAACAAAACAAAAGAACGACAAACGAAACACCAACAGCAAGAAAGGAAACAAGCGAAGATCCATGGGAGAAGTCCCACGAACGCGCGAAGAACAATGGGACAAACAAACGAACGGGAAAACACAAAACGGAACGGGAGAAACCCACCTACCTCAAAACACGACTAGAAAAGGTTGAAAATCGACAAGGATCGGCTCAAGAACGCTCACCCGTAGCCAAATCACACTCCTCTTCGAGCTCTTTCGGTTCCTTGTTCGTTTAAAATGCGTTGGATAATTGTAATGAGCCAAATAACCTTGATTAAGGTTTTAAAAACCATTTCGCGTGTGAGGGGAGAATGCCATTAATGCAGTTGGTCGAGGGTGGAATTGGAGCGAAGGCGAGTATACAACCAATGTGTACGTCAAAGGTAAAACGAGAGCGGAAGCAGAGTCGAGATAAAAGTGGGAACTTTGCCAAAGTTTCAAATTTCATTCCGGATCCGGCTCCGGTCCTGCGGCAGGGAAAGGACAACAAAGGAAGGGGGGGGGAATCGAAACCAAATCCGGATCTGGAACTTTGCCAAGTTCCAAGTTCAGATCTGACTCTGGTTCCGTTCACGACAAAAGGGAAAGAAAACTAACAGAGGGAAAACCAAAGAACAAATGGAAGCAGGACCGAGGCAAAGACGATTCCAAAACAGGACACAAAACGAGACAAAACACAAGGCAAACAAACGAGAGTTGGATCGGAACCGGATCCGGACTTGGAAATTTTACAAAGTTCTGGGTCCAGTTTCCGTTCCGCTTCCGCTTCCGCAAAAGGGAAAAGAAACACAAAGGGGAAGAAAACAAAAGAAACCCAAGGGAGAGAACAAACCCAAGAGCACGAGACAGGCAAAACAACAAAGAAGCAAACAAAACAAGAGACGGGGCTGGGATCGGAACAAAAAACGGACCAGGAACTTTGCAAAAGTTCCAAGTCAGGGTTTGGTCCGCGTTCTGAGCCCGCGAAAACAAAAGGAACAAGGACTTAGGAAGAAAACGAACAACTCCTAAGACCCAAGCAAAAACACCAAGGACAAACAAACACAAGGGGGACCCATTTTGACCAAAAACAAAATGGGGTGGTTATGCAAGGCATAACATGTCTGAGTATGTAATGTCCCCTTTTTGGGGTTCTCTTACTTTGCAATTGGTGCTAACTTCCTCAGTTTGTGTCAGCCTTTTCAGAGGAGTAAATTGTTGTTACCAGTGAGCTTTGTGGGTTTTTCTAGGTCTTTTCCAACAGAGTTGTTATTTTTAGCAGTGGCTATATTTAGTAACTTACTATTTTTAGTAAGTTCTAGTTGGGCTCCAATTGGGCCAGTTTGGAGATTTGACTCGCTTAATATTTTTAGTAAGTGTTGTTTTTAGTACAAGGTCTTGGCTCAATTCCTCCAGACTTCCAATAGCTCAATGCGGTGTTTTCTATTTACAACAAGGTGAGTCTTTATGGTGGTGAGATTAATATTTGATTTATTATCACTTAAGTTTTATAATGTTGCTTTATAACTTAAGTGGGGGGGGGGCATGTGTTCATAAAGTGTACCCCTTGACCTAGTAAGGTGACATTTTTAAAAGAGGGCCAATGTTTCTCCTTGTGTGGTGCCCACAAGGGAGGTTATTTATCATTTTTAAGGCCAATGTTATGCCTCATAAGATGAGATGCCTAGTTGGAACTTAAATGATAAAAAAAAATTGAATGAAAAGTGAAATTTTTGAAGGCAAAAGTTGGACGCCCCTCTTGAGGTAATTTCATGTCATTTTAAAAAAGGTGAAATGGAGGGAAATGAAATGAGAGTGCCCTAATTTGTCCCTCACTTTATAAATTTGAGCTCTCATTTGGTTATGGATGATTTGACAACTTAAGGAGATGCTGCTGAAATGAGCTCAAGGAGTTCTTCTTTGCTGGTTGAGGACAAAAACCCTCTTCCCGGTTGCTGGTTTCGGTGGTAAAATATCCACCCTAGCTGGTTGGAGTTATTCTACCTTAGGAATCACCATTGTTTTTCATGGTTGCAGATTTAGGGTTTCAAGAAAATGAAGATTTTCAAAGTATTATGAAGTGCGAATTTTGGAGGTGGTTTGACCTTGGAAGACTGTGGATAGCATTTTGGTGTTGTTTTTGGTGGGCTGGAAATGCCCAAAATATGCCATACAGCTCTAGCTATGACTGAAAATGCAAACAGGTCTGATTTCTAGCTATCACTGGTGTTTTGAAGGCTGTTTGGTGTTGCTAGGTTAGTGTGGAGCAGTGGTGAGTCAATGTGGGGCGATTTTATGCATGATGGGTGATGGAAATTTATGCATAATGGCTGCCATGACCTGCTGGAAGTGAACAGAAGACCTGCAACAATTTCCCTACTCTGTTTCAGACCTGTAACACTCAGTTTAGCCAATATATTTGATGTGGATGTAGGATTCCTTGCATTTGGAGACCTGTTGGGCATGTTGTTTGCATATTTCAGTGGTGATACCAGTTGCTGGGTGATTTATAAGCTGTCTGGAGTGTTTTAGAGATGTCATTTGCAATTCCCAGGGGTAGTAGTCGCAGTATATGAGTGTGTTATGACCTGCAAATTAAATTATAGACCTGCTGTAGCTTCTTCAGTCAAAACAGCTCCTTTGTATCAGTTCTGTTCCATTTTGAGGTAATAATTATTTGGCCACAAGGATATGACCCATTGATTAATATGCAATGTAATGAAAGCGTCTTTCCCTATCAAGTTTGAATCAGCTGATGAACTAGTGCATAATCTTCTTAATGAGTTTAGTGCAGCACTTGTTCTCATTCATCAAGTTCATATTATCTTTTAATATATATGCTTTGTTTGAGCCTTTGTTTGGAAACATATTGGCAAACTTTCAAAAAAAAAAAATGCAGGGGATGTTGTTACAGAATATTGAGTCCAAGGTTGTATGGGTCACGGGAGATGAATGAGGCCCTTTCATTGACAAACCAAAAAAAAGGATAGGATGAAGACATCTGCAGCCATTCTAGCAATGATGAATCCCAATATGACATGGCAAATAGAGGTAGATATGATAGAGATTGTGAGCTCTAGTTGTCCACAATTTGCAGCACATAGATTTCATCAAGCTCCAACAGAGTCCAATCATAAGGTTTTTTTGTTCCACATAATACACCAGGATCATAGCCTTCCCTTAAAGGTACAAATTGGAATTAGGACAAGCATGAGGAAGCAAACACAGCATGTCCGAATGTTTGGTACTACAACCACCTTTCTTTCAACATGGCAAGAATACCCAGCATGGCATAAGTGGGTCATTGTTCCATAAAACAGTGGCAAATGTAGAGACAATAGTGGAAGAGCAAAGGACGTGTTGGCCCAAGTATGGATACACATACTATCCAATGGGTAGATAGATGGAAGCATTGCACACCCATCAACTTTCTTGTAGCTTCAAATGGTGAGAAAGTCTTCTTGAGGTCCATCAATGCCAGAAACAGTCGCAAATGTAGAGAATTTAAATCTAATATTGGAGGAGACTGTGGTAGAGGTTAGTTTACAGATTGTGATCCATGTGACAAATAATGCAACAGCATATTAGCGGAAGATATTATTTGAGGAGAGGCACCCACCACTTTCATGGACCATTTGCACTGTCCACTACCTTAATCTTCTTTTGAAGGAAATATGGAAAGTTGATTGGGTGAAATTCATGGTGGAAGACACTAAAAAATTACCATATATATCTAAAGAGCACAAAAGATTTACTGAGAGGGGGGGTGAATCAGTAAATCTAAACCAACTTTTTCACCTTTTAACTTTCTACACAAACTTAAACTTTCATCAACATCAACTTAATGATATGAACCAATTTACACAAGTTGATACAACTTTATTGAAATAATAAATTTTTTATTTTTTTAAATGGAAGTAGGCACCAACCTACTTGATTTACAAGTGAGATGATTTAGTAGGCTACAACCTACAAAGGACACCCAAACCTCTTTAACTGTTTAGTAGGCACCAACCCCTAATGCAAGGCACCAACCTTGACTTGATGGTTGCAAGATGATGCCTTCAATCTGACCTGCACTATCCCAATCCTCCAATCTGCCTTGGTGATGAATGATCTCACACTTAGCCCACACAAGAAGATGGGACTTCAGATTTAGACTACTTACTTACACAACCACACCTGCAAACATATTTTGGATGACATATCTATAAGTTCCTCAAGGCTTGCAACTCCTAATGAAAGGACACAACTATATTTACATGCTTCTTCATTAAATCTGGGTTTTTGTTCTAAACTGAATCTTCTTAATTTTGAATCTGTTCTTTAGCATAAGTCGCACTCCTTTTAGAAATACGTCTCTTAAACTTCAATTGATTTTCATTTCTTTTTAAAAAACATTTTAAGAGAATCTTAACTTCAATCGTATCTTCAGCAAGTAAAAAACACGTCCCTTAAAAAGAATAGAATTTTTATTGAAACACCACGTCCATACAAAATTCGCATTTCTCTGATGGACACGTCCTTTGAACTTCCTTGATTCACATCTGCCTTTTGAAAACATCTCATAAATTTAATGTTATTTGTTCTTTTAACAAAACAATAACGGAGACCACTCTCATTAAATCTTTCCCATAGACTTTTAGACGGCAAAAGTGTATTCTTCCGTCAACACCTTGACATCTTTAAAAATGTTTGCCACCTTAGCGACATGTCACCTGGTCCACGAAGACTCACACTTAACTCAAATTTGGCGACTCAACCATTATCGGCTCTTCCAAGACATACACAACCTTCAGATACAAATTATCGAGCTTCATCCTATCGAAAGCTATAATTCATTTTGAAGCAGCTCCCGAAATATGCTATTCTCCCGTCAAGAGTAGAGATTATAGGAAATACTTACGTGTTATTATATCCTCACAACATTCTTTTAATGCTTTGTGATAGAGATACCCGTATCTTCATGTCCGCTACCTCCAAAAATAGTTGTTGGCATAATCTAGTTTGATGCCTAGAAGGCAAGCTCCGTACTTCTTGAGGGTTCCGCTGAGTAGAGATACTATAATCACGTCTTTCATAAGACTCAGGTAATATATCAATTCGATGTTGCTTTATCTATCTCTAATTCGCCATCCTTAGAGTTTAGACATCCTCTAATTTGACTCTTGCCTATAGCCGTCATTCCTCCCAGATACATCTTCTTATGTTGAATTCAACTTTATTTGAGATATATGCGTCTCTCTTATTTCATGGCTCCCTGTTGCATATACCCGATCATTTCTTCTATGTTGACTCTGTAGATATCCCTGACTAGGCATTGTTCTTTTAAAACCGCTTACTACTGCTTTTGACTTTAGATCTCCTTTGTCTATGATTTTGCTCAACCTGTTAGATACTCATTACTTTCATTAATTCTTGAAGAACTCTGATTGGATAATTGGCCAGTGAAGGTCAATCCATACTAACTAATCTGATTGATGAATCTGAATATTAACTTAAGCTTCTGAGCTTTTTATCCTTGAATCAGGTAGATGTGATCTTTTGATTATTCTTTACCTTGACACCAATTACTTCAGCAATTAACCATGCTCTTGTTATGCTTATATTTGATCTGATTTCCTTCACCTAGTTTCCTTTTTATTTTATGCTTCTTATAAATCTTCAACTTTTCTTTAATGATCTTTTCATTTCATGTTTGACATCAATGACAAAATTTCCAACAATATCTCCAATAGCCCTTGGATATTAGCTTGATGAGAGATCACACCAAGGGGAATGAGCTTGTGTGAGCTAGTGCCACATAGTTTGCAATTAACTTCCTCAACTCACAAAGCATTTATAGTATGATAACACCTTTGAAACAGATGTTTGTGAGCCAACAATTGTGGGATTCTTCTTATTTGAAAAAAACAGAAGGAGAGGGTCACAAAAACATTTTTTTATGGTGTCTTTGCAAATAACATTGATGAGATCATATATGAAGGTGTTCTCATAGCACATGAGATTATCCATTCCATTCAGGAGGACACAATTTCAGCAATGCCAATAAAATTGGATACGACAAAAGCATGTGATAAGGTAAATTGGGAATTTCTAATGTGAGTATTATAGAAATTTGGCTTTTCCAATTTAATGGTGCAAGTGGATTTACTCTTTCAAGCGCAAGATTTTCAGTGCTTTTTAATGCTAACCTGACAGGTTTCTTCAAATCTACTCAAGGTTTGAGACAAAGGGATCTAACTTCACCGTTTTTTGTTTATTCTAATGACAGAAGCCTTAAGCAGATCAATATTGACTGAAAATTCATTTGGGAATTGTAAGGATATTTTAATTCCAAGAGTTTATGAACCAATAACCCATCCTTTACTTGCAGATGATACATTTTTAATTGGTCTTTCCAACTTTGATGAGGCTAAATCCATAAAGGAAGTTATCACAGAGAATTATTCAGTTTCAGTACAACTAATAAATTACCATAAGTCTAAGATTTTCTTTTTTAATTCTTCCCCACGCATTCAAAGAAGAATCTCAAACCTATTGGGTTTCAGAATACAAGATCTTCCATGTAAATGTCTAGGTATTCTTCTATTTTGGGGTGGAATCAAGAATGCAATTTGAGATACTGTTGTTTCTAGTTCTACTATCCAAAACAAACTGGTGTCTTGGAAAGTAAGATGGTTATATTTGGCTGGGACATTAACATTGATTAAATATGTACTATCTATAATACCTATCTACATAAAGTCTGCCTTAAAACTTCCAATTAGTATTGTCTCAAAAATTGAAAAACAATTCAGAAACTTTCTATGAAAAGGGAATAATGAGAAAAGAAAGGTGGCTCTGCTAGCTTGGGATAAGGTCTGTAGGGTTAAGTCTTCTGGTGGGGTTGGAGTGCAATATATCAACTCAGAGTCTGGCTCTTGGGGCAAAACTAGCATGGTACAAGTATACAAAGCCAAGTGCTAAGTGGTGTAAATAATGCAGTCAAAATATCTTGATACACAATTGAACATAGAATATTCCCCGTTGCCAAACCTCCTACTCATTCAAAATTTTGGAATTTTATAATTTTGTGTAGAGATGTAATCACACCTCATCTTTCTTGGGTAATTCACATTGGTGAGAAAGCCCTCTTTTGGGCCAATTCTTGGAATGGCCAAAAGCCCTTAAATAGCAGACCATATTTAGTAGAAGCAAAGCAGTTTTTGACTCAAGCATGAGGTCAAAAAGTTAAAGACTAGTTTGAAGTCTCCACAAAAAGTGCTTGTAGAGGCTTTTACTTGGTTAGCTCTCCATAATAAAATCGTTGTGAGCAAAAGATCAGAAAAATTGAGGATATCTAATTCATTTAAGTGTGTTCTACATGAAGAAGAAATAGAAGATACTGATCACATTCTTCTTAATTGTAACATTAGTAACAAGTCTTAGAAATGGGTGTGTAATAGACTTTGTTGGGAAGGTGTTTTCCCAAGTTCATTATTCCAAATTTCCAATTGTTTATGAGCTGGCCCATTTTATATAAAGAATCCACATATACATGTTTATGGAAAATTATTCTCTCCTTTTCTAGCATCTACGGAAAGAGTGCAATTCTAGAATATTTAGAGGAATCTCATCTTCAATGGAAACTATTCTACTCAAACTAGAAAGGGCAATTTCAAAAACTGTAATGTCTTATGTATATAAGAATGGTTCCAATTTAAATAATTCTTCCAGCTGCGACAATGAAAATCTTATGGTATCGCCACTTTTAAAGCCCCCTACAACTCGTGGGTCAATAGCTTTGAAAGCTATGACCACTTCTTTAATGCTGGCAGCTACCTTGACATGTTACTTGGACCCCATTTCTCCCTAAACTTCTCACAAAACTTAGCGGCACTAATTTCCCACATTCATTCTAACACCTCACTTCTATGACTGAAGTATCTGAAATTCTGAATAATACTACATGCATTATTGCAATGGCTGTGATTCCTTAAAGGTTATACAAAGTACGGCTCCTTCTCCAGAAAGGTACGACTGGTACCAGATTTAACAACAATAGAATATCAAAGCTGTCTCCAGCCAATTTTAAATTATAATATTTACCTCTGCAAATACTGATTTCTCATATCCTAGAAATTTGTCTTTGGAAAAAGACTTCACAAATTTCCCACAATCATTCAACCGATCATTGAAGCATAATACAAATCCTAAGTGAATCTGCCCTCCCATGGAGTTGGGTTTTCATCCAAATCCACCCTGAAACTCAAGGGTTTCCATCCTCAAGCTTCTTGGACCCTGTAAACCAAGCTCTCCAATTTCTCCTAATAATAATTTCCAAAAAGATGATAATGAATTCCCTTTTCACCATACATTTTCATATTTTGCCTTTCTAAAGAGACTTTATTTAATATTTTCATAATGCATTTAATAAAGTCACTTTAATAATAAATTAATTAATTAAATATAAATGTCCAAAATGTCACTTAGGACGATTTAATATTTAATTAATTAAATTGGACTATGTTGGGTGATCTTTGAAAACGGAGACATTACACAATTTCCCTCAACCAAGAACCCAAGGCCATCCTCAACCCAAACCTCTACCTAAACCCAAATCTCAACCTCAACCCCAACCCATCTCACAAAGCCCATTCTAGCCACCTATGCACCTCTTCCTCTCCATCTCAAACCCAATTTCTTTTGCAACCACTACTTGGGTGTTGCACACATACTAGACAATAGTGACAACAACCTCAAGCTATTGAGGTCTTTTATCCTCCAATTTCACCTCCTCACCCTCGCACTATACTTGACACCTCTTCCCAATTTCTCAATCTCCCATCTATTCCCAAAACATCTAGTTCTCAACCCAAACCCCTTCGCCCTACTTGTCCCAACCCATGCCTTTCGCTAAGCCACAACATTTCTCTTTCCCCAACATGCTCTACCCTTATAGCCTTGAGATTGTTTCTTCCCTTCTCGAACCTAAATGCAAACCTAAACCCTACCCCATCCCTCATCGTCGACCCAAACCCAAACACATGACTCCTAACATTTTAGCACCACCTACATTGCCTTCTTTGGATGCAATGGTTGCCTCACAACAACCTACAGATCTTGGACTATCCTAGGCTTGTTGCCTCTTCTACGCCAAAGATGGCACCTCACTTCCCTAGTGAGATGTTCTTGGCCCTAGCACTTGACCTTCCACCATTTTCTACACTTATCAATCCTCCTCCATCTAGGCCTTTCATTTCAATGATTGGTACCACTAAAGTCATTCTAGGTCATGTGCCAACACATCAAAGGACCATAATTTCTTCCTTAATGATTTTGAAGCACTAACCAATATTCCTTCTTTGCCTCCTCCATTCACCCCAATTAAACCTCAAGATTCCTTGACACCATGGAAAAAATTCACTCTAATCCTTGGGGAAATGACAATTTACTAGCTAAAGGATATTGAGTTATGGGGCTCAATTGTCTTATGTGATTGTTAGTTCAACCTAGACAACCCATGTTACTCCCATAATTGCATGGATATAATAAGAATGCCATGTTTTTCCATTCTTCTATTTGTCAATATTATTCTTCATATGTGCATTTCTATTTGCCTTGGTACATTTTGGGGACAATACAAAGCAATGAGACATCACAATCTCATTCATGCTAACCCAAAGAAATTTAAAAAAAGATAAGTAATATGTGTTTCTTTTTTGTTTATTTAGGGATGATGCAAAGCATTTGGCTTCTCCCTTATCAAAGCATATTGACCCAAATTGAAACTATGTTGTACTCTCTATTTGTCGTACTACTTTTGTGATTGTAGTTTTGTAATCAAGGGGATGATGATAGTTCCTCTAAACATTTGTGCATATGTTCAAAATACATACTAACCCTAAAGCATATAGATCCCTTTGTGTGTCTTTCGTAATGATGTTCTTTTCTATGTGGCATTGAACTCTTCCCTTGTAATACCCCAAGCTTGCACCCAAGACATTAATTAATGAATCAACAAACAAATTTTTCATGATACAATTGTAACATAAACATGTCACAATGCACACTAATGCACTAGAGATGAAATGACATAAGATAACAACACTCATAGAATGCGATGTCAATGCATCAAGCATGACAAGTGTAAGTCTTAACATTGTCACATGACGACCCCATTGTGACAACCATACAAAAGGGTAAAGTATCTTACCACGATGGAAGGGTGCTTGCCCACAATCCCCATCTCTCACAAATGGGTAAAGAAGGAATAAGATAGTACAATGTTTCATCCTATAACCCAAACCACGATATACTTTCAATCACAATTGAAAGAGAAACATCAAACAAACTACAAGGAATACTTAACTAGGAGGTCTCACGGTAGGGAGATTCACTATCTCAACATATTCTAGAAAGAGACTAACTATTTCCTCACAAGGCATAACTTCCAACACAAAATGTTTAATAAGAGAAAAAGAACACTACATCTCATTGTTGTCACATAAAACTACACCCTACTGAACATAGGCTTAGCGTTCTAATGACACAATTGAAATGACCTCAAGGTGTGGGACCTTGCAAATTGAGGTCAAGTCTTTGGAGAAGGTCGGCTTCCTCTTCTAATCTAAGTGCAGATGTGTTAGTCTAACCCAACACATGAAACCCTATCACTACCCTACATTAATCAATTCATAGAGGAAAAGGGATAGAAGGAATGCATAAAAGGGGAAAGGAGGTGATACACCAAGATAGAAATTTGTTTCTTCCTACTTCAAAGAACACCATAAATCAATGAAATGACCAAGAAACTCACTAAAACATGAAGGTAAATGAAATTTACTCGAACATGCAACAGATAAGAGAAATAATGGCTAGATTTCATTAACATAAGGCATAAGAAGCAATCTTTACAGTTGCAGAATGCAAAATGTAGTGTCTGCAAACGAAAATTCCTAGAGGAGCCAAAGGAAGAACCCTTAGAATGAATACAATTATTGCCTTTATAGTGCAGGCATAACTTAGATTGACTTCGGACCAATGTTACCGGGTTCTTCAAAAAAGGACCTCGTGCCCACTCCTGGAGCGTTTGGGTATGGGAGCGGCTTGGGGAGCGCCTGGGAGCGCCCAGGCAGCCCCGGGTTCTTTGTGGGTCCTTCTTGGGCGCTCCCAGGGTGCTGCCAAGCAGAAAATGTTAATTTGAATCATCCTTTTTTGTTGCAGTAGTTTGTGATCTGTTTTAGCTTGGGTTACAAATTAATTTCAAAGGTATTATTTCATTATCAACTTCTTAAATGTTGCTTGTCAATTTAGTGGATTTATAAAATATTTATTTCAGTATAAACATTGACATTAATCCAATATTGTAATAACTACATGGTTTATCATCAGATCCCTATTATCATTGTAAGTTTGTAATTGTAATGATCTTCATTTGAATCGTGACTTTAGACATATATGATATATGACATAATATTGAAATTTTGAACTATCAATTGGCATTTATCTTTATCACTACCATTGATCAATGATTCAATGATAAATTGATGACTGATGATTGATGAAGTATACTATATCATACTATCAAATGTATTTACAATTTTGTATATTTTTAATTTTTTGCATATATATATATATAGCTGTACCCAAACGTATCGTATTTCAAGAGAAAAAAAATCGCCATACCGACGTACCCGTATCCCATACCCATGCCCGATCCAATACCAGAACTGGCAACTTAGCTTCAGACCAAACCCTAACCCTACTAGGGTTAGCAGTTAGTAGAAATCCGATTAGATCAGATATGGATGATAGGGCCATCGAATCCCACGCTGAAGATAAGCCTGAAAGCCCTGATGTGCACGCCATGCCTTTGCAATGAATGCTCTGTAAGTGCAGAGTTGAGGACTCCCTTGAAATCCACCATGAAATCCATTCTGCAACCAAAAGGATGTCCCTGTCATACATAAAGGAGTATGGGCACCACTTTTGCATTGAATATGGTGTGGAAATCTACAAAGAATAAGCCCTACAGCGAGAAAATCTGATCCTGGTAGCTAAAACTGTCACTCAGCCATTGCTGCAAGCGCTCCCGCAAAACGGCGTGTTTAGCCGTTGCTAGATTTGAATTTGGACCATTGGATTCTAAGATGGGGGGCCTCGATTTGAGCTTTTGAAAGGTTTAAAACGTGACTATCAGATTTGCAAGTTAAGATCAATGGCCCACACGTTCCTTCAGACCAACACAAAACACCCTAAGGCACCCTTTGGAGAGAACGCATTGCAAAGAACCCTTGCGATGCAATGAGATGTAAGCATGTGTTCTCATGACATCATTCTCCCTCTCCTTTTATATCTGCACCACTGAATACAAAATGCGTTGTGAAAGATTTGAGCACTGCAATGAAAATTGAATACCTATCTTCAAATTTTAGGCCATTGCCTACCACAATTTCATTATGCGCCGAGAGCATGAAAATGCGCTCTGAAGGAGTCGTGTGATGAAATAGGAAGATGCCACCCATCCCTTCCTTATTTACTGTGGCCTTATGCATTTTCATTATGCGTCGAGAGCATGAAAATGTGCTCTGAAGAGGGAGCACGCTACAATGGGAAACCGCCAAATGTCATCCTAGAACTAGATCTTGCCTAGCGCATTTTTTCTTTGTGCTTGGCTTATGAAATTGTGATGCAAAGAAGCACCGCGATGCAATGACAAGATGACACACATCCACCATCTGCCCTTTACCACTTAGTGCATTCTTGTTATGCACAGGGAACACAAAAATGCGATGCGAAGATGCTCTGCGATGCAATGGGAATGCGACACGTGTCTCAAGCAAGTTGGGCCTCTAGCGCTTAGGTGATTCAATTAAGCACATGCGGTAAAGTTGTTTTTAAAGATTCCTAGGAAATGAGGGGACCTAGGATCACACAACATTCAAACTTAGGATATATAATATTTTGACCAAATATTAAAAAGGGGAACGGATCAACGAGTGCTCCTAGGTCGATGGGGCCAATCCATACATGAGATTGAAGCACATAAGTTATTACTTAAATGACTGGCAAATGGAATAAAAGGTCAAGATGAGTTTAGAACAAAAGCGCAAGGGTATGCTCAAACCTAGGGTTTTAGAATGCAACCCTACAAAGGTGAAAGGCAGCTAACAGAGGTATTTGAGCATGTAACCATTTGAAATCTCTTAGATCGGTTTTAATTGATGGATCATGCAAAAAAAGGGGGGTGACACAAAGTGTCAATACTCACCAAACCAAATTGATAGGAAGTTAAGGCAACCCCAAGGATCAAACTTCGTTTGAGAAAATTTTTAGAAAAAGGTTGACAACCATCCATTGTTGTTGTTCACCCCTTTTGGAAAACATTTTCCCTTTTACTCACAATGTGTTCACCTCGGGAAACAAGCATTCACCCTAGCAAACAAGTGTTCACCCCATAGTAGAAAACAATTCATCCCTTTTCTAGTAAACAAGCAAACTAAGCAAGGAAGAGAAAAATGAATCCAACAAGGTCCCATTTGACTCAAATTGTCACCAACGATGGCAAAGGGATTCTTGGTGCATCTATAAAAACATTTAACCCTGTTAAATTTTAATGATCAGATTGTATGCACAGAAATTAATTCAAAATCAGACACAATAACACAGCAGATACCCTGGGAAAACCCTCCACTTGAGGGAGAAAAACCCAGCAACAAAGATCTCTCTTATCTATATAAATAATGGCAACAATTCGCTTTACAATGAGGCCAATCACAAGGCCAATATTCAGCACCTACACTAGATGCAATGACAGATAATGATCTGCACTTCCTTGATATCTAAATCTGTCCTTGAAGAAATTCGCAATCTGCTCTTGATTAAATTCGCACTTGAATGAAGGAATGAATCGAACTTGCTTGATGATTAAAGGAGTGAAGTGATCTTCTATATATACATATTGATAGAGAGGTCGCACCTCTTCAAGAGATAGGTCGGCCATTATACAAAATATAATTACAAAGATAGGAGGTCGGCCTCCAATAAGAAATGCCTTTTCTATTTAGGACGCAACCAATAGAGAGAAAATCGGCACACATAGAAACTAGTGCCAATCAAATTAAATCACACCTCTTTATGGATAGAGGACTTTATAAATTAAATAGCTCTCTAGCTATTATTTAATTTATTTAATCAACAATAAATAATAGGCTGGAAGAATGCGACTGAAGCTGAATGTTATCATCAACAAACCCTTGGGACTAAGATTCCATCAACCAAAACATAACAAGAGCCAAAAATCCAAGAGGTGATACATTGACAAGCCCAACCAAGCCAAAACAATCAAGCCTACAACAAACCATAACACCTTCAACTGTAAGTGTTGTTCACCCCATGGAAAACAACAGTTCACCCCTTTCTAATAAACAAGCAAATTGAACAAGGGAAGAGCAAAACAAATCCAGTGAGGCCCCATTTGACTCTAAAATTGAAACCAAACATGGCAAAGGGATCCTCGACACATCTAAAACCACATTTAACCCCTAGGACTAAGATTTCATCAACCTAAACATAACAAGAGCCAAACAGCAAAGGGCAAATATATTAGCATGCCCAAGCAAGCCAAAACAACCAAACCTACCACAAGCCATAACATCTACACCTTAAGTGTTGTTTTAGAACAATTTGAAACATTGAATTTCATCATGTCTAAGTTACAATTATACCATGTTTAAAATTCACAAAAGTACACATTTTGATCTTACCAAAATACTGTTAATTTTAGGATCAGAAAATGAATAAGCAAAAAATGCAACACAGTGAACAAAGAACGCAGCATTTATCCTGGGAAAACCCTCCTACTCGAGGGAGAAAAACCCAGCAACAATATATCTCTCATATATCAGAAAGTGCAAAATAAGAGCAGAAATCTGCTTTACAATCAAACCCTTCTCAAGGGCGAATTAATACAATGAATAATAGCACCTATCCTTTGATGCAAAGATAAATATGTTTCTCCTTGAAGTTGATCTGCTTCTACAAGATGGTAATCTGCTGCTGAAGGGTGAACTTCTGCTCTGTAGAAATGTGAATTGTGGAGAGAAACTACTTGATGTCTTGAATGAATGAACTTCACCTTTTATATATACAAAGCAAGGTGACTTTTCATCTAGGTTGGCTCCCTTAGATGAAAATAATATAAAATATAAATTGCAATAAGAAGGCCGACCAGCCTTGAACTAAGGAGAAAATATCTCCTGAAGCTACCAAACACTAACACTCCCTCTTAGGTAGGGAGATATTTTCCAGATATCTACGTCATAGAGTCTCTCAACATGACGCCCACAATGGCTACACCCATTTGTGGAAAGCTCAAAGGTTCATCACGGAATCTCTCAACGTGATGTCATCATCGAATCTCTCAACATGACGTCCACCATGGCTACTCCCATGTGTGGAAAGAAATACATGTACAAGTGTCCATCACGGAGTCTATCAACATGATGTCGTCATGGAGTCTCAACATGACATCCACCATGGCTACTCCCATGTGTGGAAAAACACAAGTACAAAGGGTTCATCACGGAGTCTCTCAACGTGATGTCATCATGGAGTCCCCCAACATGACATCTCATCTCAGTCTCAAAGATGAACAAGGGCTCGCACCTCATATTTCTCCGTCTCAAAGAAATATACACTACAAGGGCTTTCACCTCATATTTCTCCATCTCAGAGAAATATACACTACAAGGGCTTTTACCTCATATTTCTCCGTCTCAAAGAAATATACACTATAAGGGCTTTCACCTCATACTTCTTTGTCTTAGAGAAATATACACTACAAGGGCTTTCACCTCATACTTCTCTATCTCAGAGAAATATACATTACAACAAATCTTCATGATGATGTGACTCCCTCTGAAGCTCCAAGTACTTGCATCAACCTCCTGACCTCCTCGTCCAAGGTTGCCTTTGTTGGTCTGTCAGACTCCCTTTGAATGTTATTTCCTCTTTGAAGAAACTGATCGCAATTTGTATAGGTTCTTCCTCTTCAAGAGATGTCTCCAGGTTTGTTCATTTCTTCAGTTGGCATGACTTCCTCACAGGATGCATCAAGCTCTTTCTCCCCTTGAATTCCTTATACAATCTCTCATCATCCTTATGCTCCTCGATCCATCCTGGAAGCATCTTAGAGAGATTAATAATAGTTCAAAACTATCCAGTAGAGAAATATCAATGCTAGAAGCATACATGATTCACTATTCCCAATGTTAGTGCATGAATTATTATTAACTATAAAATTCATGATCATTATTCAAACATAAAATACTTATCTCTTTATGTTGGTCAATAGATGTAGTCAGGTGCTTGTCTTGCAGTCTCTTCTCAACTATTAAATGTAAATGATAGAGTTCCCTGAAATCTCTGAAGCCTCAAATGTATACACCATAGGTAATTTCCAAACTTTACACCAATGCGCAGAAGCTCATATGACTTGAAGAATGAACACTATTTTTCAGACCTGAGCATTCCATTAAACTCATATCCCATACGACACAAGAATGAGAGGGGATAACATAGAACCTACACACTATCTTCAGCAAGAACCAAAACATAACTCTAGTACAGCCTGCACAGATCTTCTAAACAATGTCAAGAAACCAAAGTACCATCACATCCACTCACACCAACAACAGCCCGAGATTTTCCATATACAACCACACCACAGTCATATGCTTCTAGATTTGTTCTCACAGTGATATCGATTCCTAATCCCGACTTGCTGCCTTCAGACGCGATTCCTCCTAATATCTCTATTTTGTCTTGTTGCTCCAATATTATAACAATATTCTATCACAGCTGAAGCTTCAAAAATCGAACTCCTTGAAAGCACCTGAAGCTTAAAATAAAATCAAATTCCTCCGAACCTGGAAGTGATCTTAAATCTGCAATTGCTTCTTTAAAATCTGATCGAATTTCCCCTAAACCCGCTCTGATACCATGTTAATTTTAGGATCAGAAAATGAATAAGCAGAAAATGTAACACAGTGAACAAAGAACACAGTATTTATCCTCGGAAAACCCTCCTACTCGAAGGAGAAAAACGCAGCAACAATATATCTCTCATATATCAGAAAGTGCAGAATAAGAGCAGAAATCTACTTTACAATCAGACCCTTCTCAAGGGCGAATTAATACAATGAATAATAGCACCTATCCTTTGATGCAAAGATAAATATGTTTCTCCTTGAAGTCGATCTGCTTCTACAAGATGGTAATCTGCTAGTAAAGGGCGAACTTCTGCTCTGTAGAAATGTGAATTGAAGAGAGAAACTACTTGATGTCTTGAATGAATGAACTTCACCTTGTATATATACAAAGCAAGGTGACTTTTCATCTAGGTCGGCTCCCTTAGATGAAAATAATATAAAATATAAATTGCAATAAGAAGGCCGACCAGCCTTGAACTAAGGAGAAAATATCTCCTGAAGCTACCAAACACTAACAAATACTACCATTCGCATACAACATCCTTTTCTCATGATGCAATAAGGAAACATGTGAACAAGTAGAACTTCTAAATCAATAGGGTTGAGTGTAACAAAAATCTACTAATGAATTCAACTTATTCATAGCATCATGATGAAAGCATATATGATCAATAAGTCTCTTTTCAACTTCAAATGAAAAATAATCTTAAACAACATCTAATCAAGACCTTACACATCATGAGCATTTGTTGCAGAACAAGATACAAATTCAACTCAAATGACAATCAATACACGTTTACACTGTAGGGTTCATATCCCAAACATGGATGGATGATAATCAATTACAAAGATAGATCTAGAGTTCTCAATGCAACTTACACAAGGATTACAAAGATCTCCATTTACAACTTTCCAATAATGCAACAATGAAAAGCTACAACACAAGAATCGTGAGTACCTTTGTGCATTCTCCAAAGCACCACCAAGGATCTAAATGGTTGCCAAGGATCCAGAATAGCCCCAATGGTGAACATCTACCACCCAACCATGCGGGACCCTAAGGCCCACCCCTCTAGACTAGAAGCCAATTAATAGGGTAGTCAAACAAACTCATGCAAATCAGGCAGATTTGACACAAAACCATCTCATAAACATGGCATACTCTAAGCATACTCATTACCAGCATGGGAAGCCTACAAGCATAGGACCTAGCTTGCAAGACAACTAGGATTGAGAATCTCAAACCAATCAATTTGCAATGAAAAGGGTAGAGAAAGAACCTAAAGAAAATAAAAAACTCAAACCTAATCTAAGTGAACAATATGATCATTCACTGGATATTTATCAACTACAGTGATTACACAACAATAATCAACCAAGATGTAACTTAAGCATTTGTAAAACAGCTAAGAGGCTCTCCATATGAAAACAAGCGAGGGAAGTATAGATCACAACTTTTATATAAATCATATGATAGTGCACAATTACAATTTTATAAATCACTAGAACAATCTAGAAATATGAAGTCTTACTACAGCTAAGAAATATATGAGAAAATAATATATCAGCGGAGCTTATAAGTATGAGCTTACCTAGTACATTTTGACCTATCATCGAGCCTAGAGCTCTTATTTATACAAAAAGAGAACATCTATTCTAAAAACCTAAAAGCAAAGTGGGCAATTAATGCCTCAATCATGTGTGAGATATGCTTGTAACTATTTGCATGAAATAACTCCAATTGGCACATGAAATCCTGTTGATTTGACTCAAAGTGGAGTAGCAAGTGCCTTCAATGCATGCAAAATGTTGTAGCACAATCACTAAGAGAGTGTTTGACTTCAACACATGGTGGCCAGGGGCCATGGATAGTGACTATTTATTCTTGTTCCATAGCATGCAGCCCACTATGAAGAATGGCACGAAGAAGAAATTAATAGGAGATCATGAACCCACCCCATCACTTGATAATGTGGAGAATTTGGCCAACAAGGAAACACAAAAGAATGTCAAATTAACAATTGTTTAGGATTGCACAAATGTGCCATGTGTTCATAGTGATGTCATATTTTATTTCCTATAGAGCCCCACAAACAAAAGCAAAGAGGCCCATCATTACTGGCAACCTATACATACCACCAACCAATGGTCCAACAAAAAACACTGCCAACACTTGCCACCTTTGGATATGCGTTAGCTATTGGATGTGGAAGTTATTGGAGGATTGGCCAATGCTAATACTTTTCAATCCTAACAACTCTTTAGGATTGCAAAACCCTGCCAATTGTCCTTGTTTATGTCATTATCCCACAGGCTTAATATTATTTAAGCAAAATCGAAAGTGGGCCCACCATCAGATGACATGGAATCCTTGGCCGATAGCACAACACAATTTCAATGTTAAACTCACAACTTCTCTATGATGCATGGGTCGTTAGATCAAAACTTGATAAATGGTTATCATCCCTTCCCGCATGCTAACAATAACATTTCAATACTTCCTAGAAATGCACAAAACATTAGACTTGGAAAACAAAGGAAAACATAATTCTCCATGAGATCAAAATCCCCACATCCAAAAAACAAAGGAACAATGTGATGAGCTTCATTTATGTTCAATTTATTCCATATTTTAGTCTTTTCCTATCCCAAAGTTCCCACCTTCATGCTCCATTTTCATATTATATCAAATATTTTTAACACCTTTTGCTACATATGATTAGATTACAAATAAGTGATATTTAATAAAATTTTGAGGTAAAATATGAAAATTAATTATTGGATTGTATTTACTAATAACCATTGTCATTTTAGCCTTGAAAAAATGGATCATGCAACATGCTAATGAAGGTGGAGATCGCAGACTTCCTGTAGCCCATGGAGCATTTGTCAACAAAATTAATTCCAACTGTTTATTATCTGCTTAAGTTAGATATGAAATCTTTTGTTACAAACATATGGTGATTTAGTTTTGTACTTGTATGGTGTAGAATGCCACGAGCTAAAAATAATGTGTATTATTTGTTGTTGTAACTAATAAGTTGTGGTAGCTACAGGACAAAATAGCTCCCATATTCATGGCAAACAAACCTCTCTATTTCAAGTCAATTTGTTGGCCATAGGCAAACAACTCCCTATATTTGTGACAATTGTAAACCATAAGCCATAAACTGTTATTTTCCTTATTTCTTATAAAGGCATAAGAAATGGCATGAGAGGAGAATAGGAGGAAACATAGAGAATAGCATCGGAATAGTGCAAATGGGAACAACGCAAAAAAATAAGGCAACATAATAATTTGTTGAAAAGATATATAATATAGTTATCACATTTTGAGAGAAGCATAGAAAGTGAAACAAATCATTCCTACATGGATAGAGAGGAGGTCCCACTCTTAGGAAGCATTGGAGATGATCTTGCGTATTTGTATTCATGCTATTGTGTGATTTTAAGTTTTGTTATAATGTTTAAGCTGTGAAAAAGTGAAAGGATGTATTATTTTCATTATTTATTATGAGCTTGTAATAATTATTTCTTCTTGTATTTTGTTTCTCAGCATGAAGGCTACAGTTCCTATCACCTATGTACAGTTTTTGTAACAAATTACAATTTAATAATCTGCACAGTTCCTATAGCAGTTTTAAAGAGTGAATTTACTTTCTAGCTGCATTTCAATTTACTCACCTCACTACCTGCAACCCTTGCACATATAGCTACAACACCTTTCACAAGTTTACGCCTCGGATTGACACATAGATTGAACTAAAATTTTAGTTATTAAACATTAAATCTATCTCATTATTTACCTCAGTTTTGGCCTATCACAATGTGTCGAGCAACAATAAAAGATTAGAAGGAAAACCAAAACCCAGCGCAATAAAACCAAAAAATCATTGAAACAAAATAGAGAGTCAAAGCTCTATAGTTCGATTTCTACAATTCAACTTAGATAGTATGTACAATGAGGATGTTAGAAGTTTGCCATCACTATTAGTGATCAATCAAAGGAGTATAAACCTTCTTTGGATGACCACCCCATCCTCTAAGAATTTGCACATGTGTTTCCTTGTGATTTGCCAAGTTTACCCCCTCAAAGTGAGATTGACTTGGTACATGCACCTAAACCTATTTCTGAGGCACCATTTAGGATGAGCACTCTATTGTACCTACAAAAAATTTGTATTACATCAAGTTTCAAGTTGAAGCTATTGTCTAGAGTGATCTTAAGTGCAAAAGGATTTCAAAACTCATCTTGTTTGCTATGTCTGTCATCCTTTGTCCTTTTCTAACCTTTGCAAGATTGTGCAATAGTTTTCTTCATGGAGTAGGGAAGAGGATTTTGTTAAGATTAAGATTAAGAGTGCATTTGGATACAAGCAGGTTAAAATCAGATGAACATGCATTTCATAATGTGGAAATTCAATAGTTGAAAGTTGTTTTAGGTGCTTGTGCCTAGTGAAGGCCATGATTGATAAATGGAATTGAAAACTGAAATATTGCTCATGTAGGTGCACCCCACGATAAAGATGCACACCAAACAATGAAAGCTAGAAATTAAAAATGAGCAAGGCATAGATAGTAGCATTCACTTGACCTCTAACACACGCCTCGTAAAGGTGATCAATTTCTGTTCAAAGTGAGATTCACTAGTTAAGTTTTAGGGGCACACCTTAAGTGTAAATGTGCACCTATATACACAGTCCAAGCTAAGTACACACTTTATAGTGGTATTTGTTTTCAAAGATGGGCACCATAATGAAAAAATTGTTTGCGAAGATGAATGCTAGTATTTCGGCTCATGCCTTGAGATGACCTTGTGCCTATACAAAGGAAATATTTCAAGTCTTAAAAAAATTGCCTTCAGTTCAATGGCACACATTAAGGATCAAAGAAATGCCTATACAAAGCCTGGATGGTTCACAAGCATGTGAGGAAATGTAGAGGCACACCTCAGCTAGAGAAGCAAATTCACACTTTAGAAGGAGATCAATGTATAGGCACGTGTGGGAAAATATGGATATGTCTATCTTAAGGAAATTAGTGCGAGTCATGATCACATTCCAACGTATACGTGTGCAACTAGGCAAGAAGACACCTCAATGAAGGAAAATCAAGCATTCAATAACTTCCATTCACAAGTGCACACTTGAGACTGAAGGTGCACATCTAAAGGGAAAAATGGATTGGTTTGCAAAAAACTATCGTCAAGGGTTGCCTAGGGTGAGGAGCACACCTCAATAAAGGAAAAATTCAAAACAAGTCCAAACCCATTGTCAGATGCGTGTCTATGGTGCAAGTGTGCACCTCAACAAAGATAATTTTTAGCTCACATCAAATTTTGAAAAACCCATTGTCAGTTGTGCACTTGGGTAGAGAGGCACACCTCTATAAAGGAAATCACAAATATTAAAAATATCCAAATTATCAGGCGTGCACCTATTGATGAAGTGCACATGTATACAAAGGAAATCAAAAGACAAGTTCAAAGTTCATTTTATAGTGTATTAGTGCATGTGTAAAGCAAAAGTGCACACCTATAAAGGGGATTCGAAATGTCAAAGTAAATTTTCAAGGTTTTTCAAAGAGTTAGCCATGATCAAAGGAAAAGCTACAAAATCATCAAAGTCATCCAAAGTTGTCTATACAAAGTCTATCTTTAGCCCATGCTAAAAAGAGTGCCATCACCATTTTCAAAGAGACGAGCACATCAAGGATTTCATATTTTTAGCAAGAGTTATTTACAACCTATGCTCTTTTAAACAATCTATATTTTTACAAGGAGCACATGCTATTTTTAGCCTAGAGTCAGTTATTTTTACATCATCTATTTTTAAATATCTTGTCATGCGAGAGATGTAAGCATTAAATCATCATTTGTAATAAATTCAATCTATAGCTTAACTAAACATTGCATGGTTTTAGTTTTAGTATTAGAAGATAAGATTTTGTAACAAAAATTACATTTTGTGCAATCAATTATTCTTAGAGTAGAAGTAGAAATTAGCTTTTTATTTAATTTCATGCAATAGCTTTGTAAAACACTTTAAAAAGTGTTATTTTGCACTTAGATTTCTAATGGTTATTGCCAAGCCTACATCCAGTCAAATTATTGTTCACCGAATATTTGTGATTGCTAATTCAAAATTCAATGTTTATTCCCTCAATAGAATTTACTACACCTATCTTGCTTCTAAATGTTTATTGAGATGTTTTGTTGTGTGCTAAGATGTATTCAATAACTTCTACCAAATTTACAGACTTTGTATGACAATTTTTTTCAAAGTTGGATATTTTGGTCTTGTACCAAGCTCTTCATTTGCTTTAACAAAGCCATCATGTTTTTATGTATTAGTTTGTTCAATCTGAATGTGTAGTTGTATTGTTCAAACTCTAAATTTAGCTCGACAATGCAAGTGTGTAGGTATGGGGATTTCTTTCAATCAAAAAGCCCAAAAATCTCTTATCTAGTGTTGATGTGTTGAATTGCCTTGTGCTCTAGATTAAGAAAGCAAAAAGATGGTTTTACTTAGTTTGTTTGTATCGCATACTCTAAACCACCCTAGAAAACATTATAAAGATTGTAAATTGAAGATACATATTGTTCATAGTAGGTTAGTTTTGATTTTACAAGGAGCTTCCCCTTCTAATTCAAAGAACAATTCTACTACACATGTTCTATTTTGTGTTGCACTAAAAGATGCAAATTAAAATTCTAACACGCTCCAAAGCTTTTTAGCTCAAGCTTTAGTCAAAAGAGCTTCTTGAGAAAGGCCTTATTCATCTTGGTGTTTCTCCTTGGAGAACACCAACGATTTTTGTAAAGAAAAAGGACAATTCCCTTCACTTTTGTATAGATTATAGATAGTTAAATAAGGTAGTAGAAAAAAACATTACCCCCTACTGAGGATCGCGACCTATTTGATCATTTGAAAGGAGAAAGAGTGTTCTCTAAAATAGACCTTAAATCTAGTTAGCACGAGTTGAAGATAGTGGAGGTCGATATCCACAAGACTAAATTTAGAACTCACTATGGGCCTTATGAGTTCACAATGGAACCTTTTGGCCTTACCGATAACCCTACATTGTTCATGAATGTTACAAATGGAATTTTTCATACCTTCTTGGATCAATTTGTGCTAGTCTTCTTAGATGACATATTGATTTACTCTAAGTCAAAGGAGAACCATATAGAGCATCTTCATATGTTACAATCCTTACATGTGATATTTAAAATATGCAAGATTAGATCAATAATATATTGAATAATAAAAAATGGATAAACCCTTCAAGTAGGGTAACACCATGCAATCCTCCTTAGGTAAAAAGTCGCTCCAAGTTATATCTCTATATTAAGTTCCCAATATATATAATACCCTTCACATTACTCTTGCCTACGCACCACAATATTTAACACTCAACTACCTACAACTACTATTTCCCCACATTAGGGATAAATACTTCTATTCTAATTAGCTAGCGGGATGACTTCCAAGGCATATGCATCCAATATAACTAAAATTTATATGTGCCACATGTCGGCATCTCCATCAACGTATATACCTTATAATATTATATCCCTAGGTACCCATCCTCCTTGACTTGTTTCATCCCCAAAACATGAGAGAAGCCAAATAGTAAGACTAGTACAAGTCATTACAAACATGATGCAATGCCCTATCATCCAACCATCCATACCTAATCTTCATAGAGACTTTTGCTTTTGTACCTAGCTCTCGACCTTATTCCATATTTTTTTGTGCCATTCTTATTCCATTCACCATCAAAGTAATTCCTCCTTTGCTTCAACAAATAACCCTTGCTTCTTAGATGCCAAAAATTCTTATAGTTGTTCCTTTGATTCCATGTAAATCCATATTGGTTGTTCTTATTCAATGTATGTCCATACTTGTTCCTTTGATTCCATTTGTGCTCATAACTAGTGCTTATTTAATGCATAGTACCATGCCTCCATGACTGAGGCCTATCACAATGATGTGGATGTCTATGCAGTGCACCCTCTTCTATTAGTTCATGAACCTTCTTTGATATATTTGATTCTTTAACCTTTTGAGCCACTCATTCTTTTTAATTTTGAGTGGAAGTACTCCTTTCCTTTTAATCATTCTCTTCATTTTACTTGCATTCTTCCAAACCTTCTATACATTACCTTGTACTTTCTTATGTCCATATTATATGGACTATCTTGCAAAGTTACTTCTTTCTTCCTATACCGAAGCTTTATGAACTTTTGCACATTAATATTAATTGTTCCCAAAGTATCTAACCAAAGATATCCAAGAACACCAATAGTGGCACGGTATGATGGTTAAGTTATTGTGGTGTTGTTCTTGCCATCAAGGTTCAAACCCCACTGGGGTGTATTTGTTGAATGTTTAAATTGGGGATGAGGTCCCCTGTTTGTGACCTCAACGGTTCATAGCTCCGTGTCAAAAGCATTTACCCCTTTCAATAAAAAAAAAAAAAGATATCCAAGAACAATATTCAAAGCTTTAAAATTTTAATGCAAACATATTTGTCCATATTGAGCTTCAAACCATCTATTTGAGTCTTCTTGATTTTCTTTTTCTAATCGTATAGTAGCTTGGCTAAGTCCATACAATGAAGTTTTACTTGTTGCTAGGGTATATGAAAACAACTTTTTTCTTTTGAATGCATCCATGAAATTTGAATAGTGAATTTTCCTTGGACCTAAATTGTATGTACTCTTATCCTCCATCTCATCTTCATCTTCTCTATTAAATCAGCATCATCCTCTTTCTTATCATTATCTTTACTTTTCTTCTGCTAGGCATCTATCTTAGAAAACTTGTTCCATTTTGTTCCATTTTGGCATTTTATAGCATTAGCACTTCCATCAAACTTAGGAAACCTAGTGAGAAAAAGAAATTTCAAAAAAAAAATTGATTGATCGCCTTTTCTACAATAGATCTGAAATAAATTAATGTAGAAAGGTAGATCTAACACTCACAAAAAAAAAATTCAATTTCTTCACCTAGCTTCCAAGATATGAAAATTTTTCCCTAATTTTGCATAAAAGAAATTCATCCAAAATCTGAATTGCAGAGTCAACTTTACATCATCATCTCCTTATGCAAGAAGCCACTCCATTCTATATCTCCATATTGAGATTCCAATATACAATACTCTTCACATTACTCACAATATACAACAATCAACCACCTGCATCTACCACTTCTCTAGGCATGAGATAAATATTTCCATTCTAATTAGCTAGTGAGATTACTATTACTTACAAAGCATATACAAGCAATATAACTAAGTTAAGGGCTGTATGTCACATATCGACATCTTCATCAACCTATATGCTTTGTAATATTATATCCCTGGGTATGTAACATCATCAGGTTTTTGCAATGTCTAAAGGAAAATCAGCTATTTGACAATTTGGCAAATTGTAGGTTCTTTTGAACCGAACTACAATATTTGAGCCATGTTAGTGAGGTTATCTCAGTAGATCCCTCAATGATCAAAGTTATAGTGGGGTGGCTAGTAACTTCTAGTGTGGCAAAGGTGAGGAGTTTTATAGGATTAGTAGGATACTGTAGCAAGTTTGTAAAAGATCTCCCAGCACATCCCATCACTTGCTTCCTATAGTAAGGGAAGAAGTTTGAGTGGACAGAGAAGTGTGAGAAGGCCTTCCAAATCCTTAAGGAATGTTTTACAAGTGCACCCATCATAGTAGTGCTAGACCAAATAGATGATTTTATAGTATGCATGGATGCATTGTCAAAAAGCCTAGGCATGGTTCTTATGTAGGACAACAATGTTGTAGCTTTTGAGTCACAAAAAATCAGATCATGAGCTTAACTAACCCACTTATGAATTAGTGCTTGCTACAATAGCACATGCTCTTGCACATTGGCATCATTTCCTTCTTGGCAAGCAATTTGAGCTTCAAACTGATTATTGCAATCTTTAGCATATTTTTACTCAATCTAATCTCAATTCCCGCTAGCAACGTTGGATGGAATTCTTGTGCAAGTATGATTTTGAGGTCCCATATCAAAGTAAAGGAAAATGTTGTGGCAAATGCCTTGAGTAGGTGGCATCATGTGGTTGCTACAATGACCTTAAGTAAATATTTGAAAGATAGCATTCTCATCCATCTTCCTTTGAATGGTTTTTACCAAGAGATTCAGAAAAAGTTGTCCAAGAAAATTGAACATTCAAAGAATAATACAAGATGTGTGTTAGAGCTTAATGCATTGTTGACACCATAGGTGCATCTACATACCCAAGACAAGTGACCTTCACCAAATGATCTTAGAGAAGAGGCATCGAACTTTTTATGCAATGCAGGAGTGAATAAAATGCATCCAGTCCTTCAACAATTTTATCCTTGGAATGGCATGATGAGGTGAGATATTGTAAAGTTTGTTGCATGTTGCTTTAGTGTTAGAGAGCCAAGGTTGAGCATCAACATCTCACATATCTTCTTTATCCTCATGAGATACCTAAGTGGAAATGGGAAACAATTTCTATGGATTTTAGTAGAGGTCTTCTTATGTCTTCCTATCACCATGATGTCATCATGGTAATGATCAACAAGTTGACAAAAGTTTCCCATTTCTCCCCTATGAGGACCACTTATAATGCCACAACAATGGTAAAATTATTCCTTGACAATGTAGTTTGACTTCAAGGCATCCCACGGTGGATCATTTCTAATAAAGATTTAGTATTCACTTCAAGTTTTTGGACATCTTTGCAAAAAAGCATTGGGTACACAACTTAAATTTAGAATTGCATATCATTTGAAGATAGATGAACAAACAGAGTGAGTGAATCAAGTGTTAGAGGATACGCTTCGTACGAATGTTAGGGACCAACAATCCAAGCGGGAGGATTGCTTGCACCTGGTAGTGTTTGCATCTAATAATAGTTTTTCAAAGTTCATTGGATATGTATGGCTCTTTTCCAAGCATTGTATGGTAGACCTTGTAGGACACCCTTGAGTTGAGATATGATAGAGTATAGAGTGGGCTATTGGCCCTACTTGGTTGTAGAATGTAATGTCCCCTATTTGGGATATTCCTAGATTTTTCCCTAAAAGCACAATTAGAATCCAAAATAAGATATTTAATGCATTTAAGACTGTAAATTTACCAATTGAAATGCCCTTTATAAATCCTAGTTTAGGTCTTGCACACAATACTAGTCACTAGAAATTGATATTAGATCATAAGCCATGATAACATATAGTTATCAATAATCATTAGTAAACATCATGATATCCATGTAGATTATTCACATCAAAGCAAATTAAGGCAATAGCAATTCCAATGTGGATTCCCATAATAATCTTATTAGGAATTCGTTGAAACGCTTACAAATTGTAGTCTCAAGGTTGGTCACCCTTGTACTACAAGAGCATGGAAGGCAGGCCGCCCTTCCATCCCTGAATCCACATTGGAGGTGCTCCATCCTCCTTGATCAAGCCCAGGAGCACTCATTCGCCTCCCAGCCCACAAGCACTGCATCTCAGGGTGGCGTGCTTGATAGGAGTGTGAAGACTACCTCCCTTCCCGCAAGCCCGGGAGCACACATTTGCCTCTCGACCCACAAGCGCTCCATCTCAAGGGTGGCGTACTTGATGGCGAGTCTGTTGGGCCTTCACCTCTCATGAACTCGAAAGGTTGATCGACCTTCCTATTTCGCAATCACTTCTCTAAATTCAAAATAGATTATTATAAGAATCTATTATCCATATTTATAATAAAGGAAGAATCATAATTACTTATAAGGATCAATAATTGCTGCATATATATATATATAATTCAAATTAATTAAGAACTCACAATAATCCTCTTGCTAGTAAATAATATTTACTCCAATGAGTTTCCAATTCTTATTCCTCTTTTCCAATCTGCTGCTTGATTGATCTCCAATTGATGCTCCTCACAAATGATCCAACCTCCTTTATATATCCTTCATGGAGGGGGGGTGAATAGTCACACCCTTATAATCATTGCATCCCTAACAAAGGATGCACCCCTCTTTCAAGTGCTGCCTTTTTATGGTTTGTAACTTATTTATTTACCTGCTGTTGGGTGATCGCTGCCCCTAATAATCTTTTAATTATTCTCAGTTGGCCCCCACTATTGCCATTCAATTTATATTATTCTTTTTCCTAGGTCAGCCACCTTTATTCTACCGTTGAAGGTCTTAACTGAATCGGCCTCATAAAAAACTATTAATTATATTCAACGCCTGGGTTATTATATTTATTGCTGCGATCTTATTTGGTGAGGCATGACAGCGGACTTGAGGAATGAAGCAAGACATTACATAGAACATGAGGAAGCAAGTATCCTATAAAGTTTATATTGCCTCTTTATCCTCATGAGATACCTAAGTGGAAACTTTTATAGATTTTATTGTAGGTCTTCCCTTGCCTTCCTATCACCATGATGTCATCATGGTAATGGTCGACAAATTGACCAAATTTTCCCATTGCTCCCCTATGAAGTCCACTTATAATGCCATGGCAATGGCAAGAGTCTTCCTTGACGATGTAGTTTGACTTCATGGAATCCCACAAAGGATCATTTTTTATAGAGACCCAATGTTCATTTCAAGTTTTTGGACTTCATTGCAAAAGGTGTTGGGTACTGATTTTAGTGTTGCATGTGATCTAGAGACAGATGGACAAACAAAGCAAGTGAATCAAATGTTAGAGGATATGCTTTGTATGTGTGCTGCAGATCAATGGTCCAAGTGGGAGAACCACTTGTATCTAGTAGAGTTTACATCTTATAACAATTTTCACAATTCCTTGGGTATGGCTCCTTTTCAAGCATTGTATAGAAAACCTTGTAGGACACCCTTGAGTTGGAATAGGATAGTGGACAAAGTGTCTATTGGCTTTGCTTTGTTGCAAGACATGGAGAGGGCAGTAGCCTTGATTCGGCAGCATCTCTTAGAGGCACAAGATCACCAAAAGAAGTATACCAATGCTAAGAGATTGGATTGACACTTCTTTGTTGGCAATAAGGTTTTCTTGGGACTACAACCTCATATGAGTTTGATCCATTATGTTAAAGGCTCTAAGCTTGTGCCCTAATTTGTAGGACCATTTGAGATTCTAGAGCTAATAGGCCCATTTGCTTATTGCTTTGCCTTGCCACCCAACTTGTCTCACATCCACAATGTTTTTCATGTATCAATTTTGAAGAGATAGATTTATGGGAGTACTCATGTTTTGGATTGGACCGCTTTAGAGGTAGAAGCAAGTAGCTAATTAGCTTTAGAGCCCATTTGCATTTTAGAACATCAAAGGTTAAGCCTTCAACATTGAGAGCTGGACCAACTTAAGGTCCAATGAGTCCTTTTTTATCAAACTTTAACTACTTGAGAGGATGCAATATAGTTGTGGGCACTTCATCCTCATCTCTTCTAGTAACCCCCAAGAGTGAGTCTACTCTTAGGGGAGGGGGATGCAAGGCCCAACCTTTTGATGACCACTTTCTACTACCACCTATGTTTTGATGAAAGCTTTGCTCAAAGAACTATTTTGGAAGCATTTAAACTTTATATTTTTCCTATTTCAAAGTACTAAAATATCATGAATTCATTGCAATATAATATTTGATGAATGTGTAAATGACTCTAACAGAACCACATGCTTGGGAATATCATAATGTCTAATTGTGGTTCCTTATATTTCAAAAAATGAATTGTTTAAACCATATATTCTATGAGGTGATGTTATATGATGCTTTGGCTATGTCTTATTGTGGATGTATTTGATATGTGCTTGAGTGTATAGATCATAGATTGAATCTAATTGGATTTTGAGTAATCTGTGTGCCAAGCCACATAGTTCCTATTTAAATGTTAATGAGAAACCCTTAGCCTTGTGTAACCCATGAGATCAGCACCACCAAAACCTAGCCACATGGTGGTTAGAGTATTGTTTCCCCTATACCTTCTAGCCATAAATATTTATAGAGGTTTATGTTTTGGATTGAAAATGTTGCATATTTTAAGTGTTACATGGGGGTTTGTGTTATGGTAAATTATTATGTGGTGTATTACTTTAAGGCAAGATTCCATGTGTGTAAATGTTAGGCCTTATATTAAATCAAAATATTCAAATACCTTTTATAATGTCCAAAAACTTAATAAAATGAATTGTCTAACAATTAGGAATAGAATGCCATGTGTCAAAGGTGATGGAGTGAAAGAGAGAAATGTCAAGAAGAATTAATGGAGACAAAATAATATTTTTTAGAAAAGCTACATGAGGAAGAAATTAGATTTAAAAGACTGAGAAAACTAATGGAGGAAGATTGAATTTGGTTTGGGCAGAAAATTATTATAGATAAGATGTTTGCCTAGGGTTTTGGGCTTTGACAAGAAATCTATGCCTCTATTTATGAAAAAAATTGAGAAGACTTTAGGGGATAGTTGGCTAGTACATTTCTTAGAAGATTGAGGAGGAGGATGGAAGATTCAAGAGAGAAATTTGTGGCAGCATGAGCATTGAGGCTCAAGCGTTGGGTAAGTGAGTAAGGCATCAAACTTCAAATGTTCAGGAGCGAGAAAAGGTGAAGTGCACCATTTGAAGTGTGGGCACAAAAGGATTGGTATTGAAAGGTGCCTAGGGCAATGTCAGGTGAAGAAAGTAAAGCAGCAAGAGAGGGGCAACCAGGTTCTTTGTCATTTAGGAAATGATCGTTGGGAAGAGCTACCAAGTAGATTTTTACTACCTGAAAATGAAAAAATAGAAAATTATCCTTCTAAATGGCATCTAACATAATGTTGTTTAAAACTTTGTGTGAAATATAGAGTCTATGGAAATTGTGTTGTAGTTGTATATTGTCAATTTGTAAGTGTGTGTTCCTTGCATTGGCACTTCCAAGATGGAAGATGAGCTAGGCTTGTGAATAAGGGTTTGAGAGAGAAGAGGGCATCCATGGTGTTCTATTATTGGAGAGATAATAGTTGAATTTTGATGTATTTATGCATGCTTATGAAATTGAAATACAATCATGGAGTATGGGGTTTCACCTAGTTTTTGAGTATTCTAAAATGCTCTTTGCAAAGTGAAATGAGTCACATGATGTGTTGAAGGATAATGGAGTGGTGAAGAAAATTTTAAGTGCCTATGCCTGGGTGAAAATAACTATGGGGAGTTTAAGTGCCTATGCATAGGTGAAAAAAACCATGGAGAGTTCTAAGTACCTATGCAGAAGTGGGAGGAACTATTGAGAGTTTTGGTTGCCTCAAACAAGTGAAAGTAACTAATAGAATGTTTTGAGTGCCTTGCATAGGTGAAAGAAACAATTGTATAAATATGAATGTTCTATAAGGGTGAAAAAAGTGGCATAGGGAAGTCCCTCAATTCTCCCCTTAGAATTGAACCTTGGACAAAGGTTCACATTGTGAGTCAATAACACAAACCTATAGATGTTTTCACAAAGTATTCTACTTGAGAAATTTTCTTGTGAAATTTCCTATATTGTCGATATGCTATACCTAGTGGCGCATGGTCATCCTCTAAGCTTGGGGGTGCTAGAGTCTATAAGGCTTGATGATGCCAATTGGATGGGTAGTGAGCACTCATCTAGTTTGATACCCTCCTTAAGATTGAGGTTGTAAAGATATTATGTGGAAATCTATGAGAGAATCTAGTGTACTAGTGATCTACATAGAGTCCATGCAAGGAAAATCAAGCATGTTATATTGACAAGAAATTGTATTTCTCTAAAAGAGGACTATGTATGTCAAGGAAGATAAGTCTTCAAAACAACATGAGGCAAAAATTTGCACACCTTATATGTATGCTGAAATTTGTGACGTGTAAGAGAATGAAATTATAATAGAGTACTATAGGCACACTCATTGTGATCAAATCTGTTGATATTCTTGTTAAGATTTGTTAAAAGTTGCTTAGATGGAAATGACATCAATGTGGCAAATGGATCTATGTGCATCTTATTCTTATGTATATTTGAATGTATTGAATGACTTCTAGTGTGAGATCATGTTATGTAACAAGTATATTTCGAATGCAACAAAGATAAACAAACTAATATCTTTTTCATTTATCATCAGATGGATGAGGTTACTAGTTTAATTAAATCAGCACTTCCTCTTTAAAGGATGATTAGATTTTTAAATTGCACATTAGATTTCCACAATTGATTTTGTTGTGCCTAGTAGGTATGTGCTAGACTATGTAGTCTAGCTAAGTGTAGGTATGCTAGTATGTTGATAGAATCTTTGACTATTTGACCCTAAAAGATACCTTTAAGAGGTTGGACCATCCTCTTGTTGATTAAACAAGTCTTGCACCACTGACTATGGGTTGCAATGCACCACTAAGTTCGTATTACTACTACTCTAGCAATAAAACTAGTCTCTTGTTTCCCTAATTCTTGAGTTGCGCAAGGCTTGGGTTGCACAAGTCCTAAGTTTCTTGTCATGTGAGCAACACTATGGGTATTGTTGTGCAACTCATTTCTAATGTTCCACAATTCATTCTTCACATGTTGCATAACTTGTCTTGCCATGCAAGTTGTTGTAGATTGACACACCTAACCTATAGATACTCATTGTGCATGTCAACACAACATTGTATGGATCACTTTGTGAATGTATAGTCTGTGTCCAAAGATTGGAAAGGCCACTAGGCATGTGGCCGCATAGGTAGGTTTTGTTGCTATGTTGAAACCCTGAGCTTGTGCAAGCAAAATGTACAATTGCACAAGTTGTCAATGTCGTGTTAGTAGGTTGTGACCATGTAAGCCATTTAACTCAATTTGCAAGATAAATTGCTTCGAGGTTTGTGTTAATTAAGATGATTAGCAAGCCTATTGCACAAACTAGATTCTAGGTGGCTACGCAAGCCACAATAGCCCATTGTTGCACAAGAGGCCATGCCAAGCAGCCTATGCGCACAAGTGGTTGTGCAAGTTAAATAAATATGTGTGTTGCACAAGAGTCACTCTTTTTGCTACACAAGATCTAGCAAACTATTATGCTTATCATATGGGTTACCAAGTGAGCCAACCTTGTTATGCAGGTCACAATTGATGGTAGCATGAGCTAAGTTTCAGTTAGTTGCGCACTTTGTGTCAAAAAAATATATTAAATCCTAGATTCCCACTTAATGTATTGGTTGATCTAGTTGAGGCATTACATAAACTTTCTTTCTACTTATTGTTGTACTGCCAATTTCTTCTCCAACCTTACTCTTGTCCTTTCCCATCTTTGACGATTCTTGACAATCTCCTTAGATCATCATGTTCTTATTCCCCACCCCTCAACATTCACTAATCCTCTCTTTTGCAACTTCAAATTTGGCTTTGAGAACCAAATCTTTTTGACCTATTCATTGCAACTCGTCTTCAGCAAAAGCATCATCAAAAATTGCCCTATTTACTTCTTGTAGTGCCCATGTACCTATTCACAACTATTAGCAAAAGTAGATGCCCCACAAAAGTCTTATTTTATCTTTTTCCATTCCACCATTTCATCTCTTGGTGGATATACCATTCTCAGCCATATGCCAAGTGTTGAACAGAATTCATGCAACCACATTTCTTTCACAACTTGACTCTAGCCACACACCTATTGTTCCTCACATTTTTGAATATGAGCCCTCAAGATTGTTTGTCCATTATATATGTATTTCTCATCTATTTAACTTTTCCCAAACCTTGTTTTAGTAGATTCTTCAACCTATTGCCAACTCTAGAGATTCCCCCTATATATGTCACCCACTTATGTGCTAACATTGCCTTCAAAACATGGACAATTACCTTACTTCATTCTCCTTCATTTGGTATCACCTCTTTGTAGTTTTCAACAAATTGTCAACCTCCATGATACCATCATACCTTCGCATTTCTTATCCTTCCCTTGAAAATACTTAGGATTCTCTTGATCTGCATTGCAATCATCTTGAACCTCATCATTTTACCTTGTGCTACTCTAGGTCAATTATTTTGGATTCGTTTTCCTGGGGTTATCAATGATATTCTCTTTATTGTATGGATTTATCATCCTCCTATTATTGCTCAGATAATGCAGCCACCTAATGCAATAATTAGGTGCAATCAATACCAACACCACAAGCAGAACACAACAATGGGGAATTCTACAAGTGTGGGAAATAACCTATAGAATGTCCTTTGGGATTGAAAAGGTTGGTTCCTTGTAAGATAGGCGATAAGTTCTTCATGGTTACTTTAAAAGAGAAAAGGGAAAAAGATAATTGCATGAAAGTAAATCCTACTCTAAAAGAGGCAGTGCACCAAGAGAAGGACTTTCTCCTTCAATCTATCAACAGAATGAGATTAGACACACGAATAAATAACCAACACAAAGTAGAGTATAAGCAAATCACCATAAATATAGATCAAAGAACATTCATTCACGTAACACAAATATAGGATAGAGAGAAATTAGTCACAATTGTTTGCATTAATGCTCATGTTTAGTGCCCTAGAAATATGAAACAGGGTCTAAATATCCAAACTTAACACAAGGAGGAGAAAAAACAAATGAGAAGAGTTTTACATTAAGGCTTGATACAAATCACAAATTTGCAAAAATCCATCCCAAGCCCTAAGTCAAAGGCTCCTATTTATACATGCTAGAAATGGGAAGTGGGAGAAAGAAGATAGGAAAACAAAAAACCCAGAAGAGAAGCCAAATTAATGCCTTATCAAAAGATTAAATTTCTTCCCAGATTCTAGGAGGGCTTGAAATCATCCCAATTAACCTTCTCACTACGACGTTGGGCCTATGTAGGTTCCATCAAAACCCAATCACTTGCCTCAAATCCTCAATCATGATCTTTTTCAGTTTTGATTCCATCCTTGGCCACATTGAGGTCCTCTTAGTTGTTTGAAGATCTGTTGGCTCTCTTCCAAAAGGAAATACATACATATGGTGCTTGCATGTCTTCAATGGGCCAACTAATCGTCATGGGCAGATGATAACCGTGCAAGGCCTTATGGTGGCATGCCAATGATTGTATGATATGACAAATTGTACCAATTCTCAGTCAAATGCAACCATTTTGCTTATGGCGTTTGCTGATTTGCAACATAATTACTCAATCTTGCGCTCAACCATTTTCAGTCAACATATTTTTTGTCCCTAGAGGTGTAATGTGGTGATTTAGATTCTTTGTAATTCTTCTAGAGGACTTCGTCTGAAGAACCTATCCAGCTTCCCAATACAAGCACCTTCACTTAATACCAACATTCACCCTCTCAAACTTGGTAATGAGGATCTTCTCCATCAACCATTGATTTATGTTACTCCCCTCTTTATCTTCTTGCTTGTAATTATGAAATTCCCCACTGTTATTTGATATAAAAGGAATATCTATTGGTCATGCCATGTATCCTCTTTTCTTTAGCTTTGATTTCTACTACAGTAGTCTTCTTTATACTCTTCTGATTCCCCTGCACTGTATCCCAATTTGGGGGTTCTCTCCGGCCACCCACGAAACAGTACCCCCGTGGTAGTAGTGCATTCATTCCAGATGATATATGGGCCAATTGACGAAGAATACCTAATTTAATGGGTATATGATAATATCACTATCGGAAAATACCATGTATCCATGGCAACAATATTACCTACCAATTATGAATGAGTTTAAAAAATATGTAATTGTTCTGGCACTTTGAACAGGCCCTGGTGTATCTAATCCCCAACCACTCATGGATAAACTCAAGGAAATGCATGTCCCATTCTGTCAGACTCGAGTGGCAAGATCAACGCTTTCTTTACTCTGCCTCCTTTGAGGGATCTCATAACCGCCATTGGCAAATGCACAGATTATAACCTAAATTGACGGCCTTCCTCCAAGCTCCTGAATCGCCATGGAAAACCCCATTCTAAAATCTCAGTACTATCTTCCCAGCACTCAAAGGTCGAATTCATGGATGATGAAGGCAAGAAAAGGATAATTAGGAACGTTAAAACTCTATGGAATAACTTATGAAATATTAGGAACAAAACGTGCAAAATCGCTTTCCTCGTACCAACGGGGGGTACTGGATAAAGAACACGGTTTAGGTAGCAAACAGCAACTTAAAATCCCCCCATTTAAAAAGATAAAATAAGGGAAAGTAATGAGAAT